>SNQJ01S0011030.1:26504-38080 GCA_010110895.2 Picea sitchensis
TGCACACTCAATGAAACTGAGTCAGCAGCACCTGTCTACATCAATGTAGTAAAAACATCCGGTCATATAACTTAACGCATCATAATGAAGGAAAACGTTTTATCATCATAAAATCTAGATCACTTGCGAGCAAGTGTCCTCAAAGAATAAGTTTTGTAAGTGTGCCAGAGAGGGATGTTACATATGGTATCAGAGCTTACATATGTTACATATGTTACATATGTTACAGATGGTACATATGTTACATATGGTATCAGAGCGGGATGTTACATATGGTACCAACCTCCAAAATAGACCATTCTTCGAAACTGCTCACAATTGTGAGCTTCGAAAGAATGACAACCCAACGAGGAAAAACATTATTCTTGACCACTATTGAGAGTGACTTTCAAGAAGAAATATTGTCCTACACAATTCCCCCAAACTAGCCACAAGGGAAATCGATTTATATGGTACATCAACAATCTATCGAACATTTTCATTATGAAAATGATCGTCCGATATGGACCATTTTCTGAACTGGAAAATGCCTATCCGTCAGAAATCTCAAACCACTTTTTGAATTGGAAAAGAATGGCTCATCCTGGACCATTTTTCGAACTGAAAAATGACTCTCCATAAATAAATAACACATCAGTGCTCCCTCCCAACCTGAGAGTCATCTCTTCCCTTTTTAATAAGGAGGTAATCTCCACAAGCTCGAACTTGTTTCTTGAGTATGCAAACTTTTTCATCTTGGATAGAGGCTTTTCCAAAAATATCTTCTTATCTGCTCATCTATGGAGATATATTGAAGAACCACTTATCTTTTTTGGACCTCATCATGAAGAATGTAATGCCTGGTCTCAATTTACTTCGATCTTTCTGGAACACTGGTTTTCTTCGAAGGCTTCATATAGCTCTGATCATTATAATATATCATGGTTGAATTTAACACTTTCGTTTTCTGCTAGCTCATGACATCGTGGAAAGGCTCAAACTGGAACATATCCAAGTGTCCCTTATTATTTCATCATGAGAGTTTTTCATGGATTAGAAATCCATCATCCTAGACTTCTGAGTAACCATTATGATACAATATCTCTGTTATAGAAAGTTTTCACCACGCTTTTGTTGTTCACTAAAGGATCTGTACCAAGTTGTCTTCTTCCATCTGCATACAAGATTCTCCTTCTGGTATAGTTCAAAACCTTGAGGTTGTTCTACACAGGCTTCTTTGTTCAATTACACTATTGAGGAGAATAGTCCTTACATTCATCTGATGTAAACTCCAACTTATGGATATTGCAGGAGATATAATGGCTCAGGTTGAGGGATGTCTAGTTACTGAAACAAGCTATCATCATAGTCTTCTCCCTCCATCAGGGAGAACCTTTAGTTATGGATCTCGAAATGCTTTCATTCATGTATTCCATACACTGTTATTCATCACAACTTCCATTTCTTCTACTTGATTGCTTATAGTGGGTTCAGACCAAGTTGGTAGTCTTGTGATTCGATATAATGGTTGGTTGTTCTAGATTTTATTTCTCTCTTAGAATCTTCATGTTCTTCCTCATGTTTCTCTTTATCTCTTGGGTTCATGGAGTTTTTATATAGATTCCATGCCCTAAATATTCCAACTTCTTCCTTTCTAAAAAGACTCCTTCTAAAGTCAAATTGAACATGTGTTGTTTTTCATGGTTGTTTCTATCAATTGGAACATGGATAGATACTTCATAATCCTTGATGGATCATATTATTTAGGATTAGCTCCCTCCTAATTATATAATTGAATCCCTCAATCTAATAGATTCCATGCTTCTGCCTACATCCTTATTGCCTTCTACAAAGTGTCACAAGTCTTTTCCTTTTGATTGTTGACTTCTTCCAGTTTTTACTTCTTCCAGGTTTCTTCAATTTTGATTCTAATTTTAGATTATCTTGCAGTTGTAGTAGCTTCCATAGGAATTGTTACCAAGGATTATCAATGTACTTCATCTTTTCATGTGTATTGCTTGACTTGTAGTCATCGTGATAGCAATCCTTATCTTGTTATTCTTCCATAGCTATTGTTTCTCTTTGAACATCTTATCTTCTAAGAAATAGATATGCAATATATGTACAAAAACTATGTAAACATGATATGTACAAAAACTATGAAGAATATTGTTACCTTGTCTTAGGAGAAGAAGTATGTTTTATCCTGCTTGGCCTTCTTTGAGATTTCCCTTTCTTCGACAATCGATGCTTCGTGTGTTTCCTTCCTTTTATTTAACTCAGGACAATGATTCTTGTAGTGACCATATTTTTGATAGTTGAAGCATTGTATTTTTGACATATCTTTCTCTTGATTTGGTTTCTTCCTTGAGCCAAGCTTCTTTTTATTCTTGAAATTATTGAACCTTGTTGTGAAAGATTGATCATCGTATTTCTTTTGGGGTTTCTCTTTTTCACTAATCCTTGATTCTTCTTGTGCACAACAAGTCCAAATTTCTTTAAATGTCGGATACTCCTTTCTTGTGTTCATGCTTGTGGAAAATGCATCCCATGTCTTGGTAAGACCATTGAGTACTGTATTTACTAGTTCCTTCTTTGAAATCATTTATTCGATATCTTGTAGTTGATCTCTTAAATAAGAGATTCTCACAAAGTATGATGTTATGTTGTCATTATCATTCATTTTCATGTCACGAAGCTCATTCTTCAGACTCATTACTTGTCCAATGTTTCTGACTGAGAAGAGGTTAGTTAGGGCATCGTACATATTCTTAGATCAGTCAATATGGGAGATGTAGGGTATGAAGTGGTATTTTATAGATTCCACTATGATACCCATGGCATTGATGTCACTCTCTTTGAACTTCTCCATAAGTGCAACGTTCTGAGGTTCCTTATATTTTTCTTCTTCGAACTGTGGTTCCACGATATTTCCTTTCATGATATCCAACACTTTATTCTTGGAAAGGATGAGGTCAGTCCTTGTCTTCCATGCTCTGAATTTAGAATCCCCTTCTAACTTTTTTTCTGACTTCATAGAGTAAGTTATAATTTCTTTGACTTGGTCAACCCTTGATTTTGACCAAAAATTCAAACTTGAAATCTTAGCTTGCTAAGAGTATTAGGAGATGGGCTAGGCTAGGGTGCACTAGTCTCTACAAAAATTAGTTCAATCTCTTCAATTAAGGTGCCTCAACAAGAGGGTTAGGGTTTCGTTGTTGCCTCAAAGACTAGCTACAACTACAGCTGTAACTCAGCAAATCCTCCCAATCTATTTTCCAACGTTAGATTGTTCCAAATATAGTGTGGGACCATAACCTGCTAGAAAGTAATGGATGTTATCGTTTAACCATAGACAATATAACAACATCGTCACCCAACCATAGGCCGAAGCCAGCCCCGAGCACCTTAACATTGACAAAGAATGGTTCGAGAAGAAAACCAATAGCTAACCAAGGCTAATGCATAAATATAACCAAGACTGATCAAAATTATGAGCAGTGGTGTACAAAATGAGGTCTGGATACTTGTATTTATACTGTTTTCCTAAGTTTTCTGGGCCGACTTATCATTCTAGAGGATAAATACTTAATATTAATTATTTCCTTGAGTTGACTTGTCTTTTAGGGTTTCTTCTTGCTAACAAATGGAGTTAAATACCTCCTGTAGCTACCATAATATCAACATAGGGATGGGTCCCAACAACAAGACATTAAAGGTACTCATGTACAAACTCACATAATTGGAGAAAAGAAGAAAAACCCATAGGAAAAAAATCCTCCACAAAAGATAATACAAAAAAAAAGTGAAGGCGAGAGGACTCAATATGACATGTTAGTAACCTACTCTTTAGTAGGAACATACTCTAACTAAAGAACAACATCCTGGATGATTTTTCGAATGAAGTGAATGTGAATCTCAATAGAATTTGTCCTTTGATGCTCAACTGAATTGTGAGAGATGTAAACGGCACTTTGATTATCACATCAAAGAGTAGTGGAATGATCATGTGAAATGCCAAACTCTATCAATGGTTTTTGAAGCCAAAGGACTTCTTGACTAGGAAGAACAACATCAAGATACTCAGCCTATGTAGATGATTATGCAATTGTTGATTTATTTTTACAAGACCAAACAATAGAACCATACCCAAGGAAATAAACAAAGAGTGAAGTGGACTTCTGATCATCAATAGAGCCAACCCAATTAGAATTAATGAAACCCTCAAGTTGAGAAGCACCTGAGGCGTACTGAATACAAAACTTGGTAGAGCCTCGAATATATTTGAGAATGCACTTAGATTCCTTCAAGTGACTCTCATGAGGATCCTGAGAGAACTGAGATGCAAGCCCAACTACAAAGTATATGTGATGTGTATGAGTCAAATACAATAGACTCCCAAGTAGTTGTGGATACAACGAAAAATTGGCTCGTGGTGAAGAGAAGCTGGTAGAAAGATACATACCTGACTGGAATGGAGTAGGTGACAACTTACAATAAACCATGCCAAAGTGATGAAGTAAGTCAATGGCATACTTCTGCTGAAAAATAAAGATTCCTTCCTAAGACTAGAAAACCTAGAGAAGACCAAGATCTATCATATGAGTCGATTCCATCAATGCCTATTGAACATTATAAATTGAGGATGAAGAACACCATGTGATAATTAAGTCATCCACATACAAAACCAAAATCACGATATCAATGCCATGTCTTCTAGTGTAAACAATAGGATCAAAATGACAATGTTGGAACCCTGAAGTGATAAGAAAATTGCCCATTTTCTCATACCAATATTGGGGAGCTTATTTGAGACCATACAATGAATGTCAAATCCTGCATACAAGAGAAGAGTTCGACAAAAGATTAGGAGGTTTATCCATTTAGATGTTCTCTTGTGAATCCCCATGCAAAAAATCACTCTTCACATCCATATAGTAAGATGACCAGACTTGAGATGCAACAAGATAAAGCATAAGACATATTAAAACCATCTTGGAAATAGAGGGAAAAGTCTCAGAATAATCAATCCCTTCAACTTGTTAAAATCCCTTGGCCACTAGTCATGCATTATGTTTGTCAACAAAACCATGTGCAACATATTTGGTTCTATAGACCCATTTATAGAAAAATGATTTCTGTACCTTAGGAAGACGAATGAGATCCCATGTGTGATTCTTCATCAAGGAAGAATACTAATCTTTCATGTCATCTTCCCATTCAGTTTTCCCAACAAAATCACAGAACTTTTGGGAATCATCTAAAATGGAATGACTGAAAGAGAGATGCATGTCATATGTGGATGAATGTTGCAAGGAGTAGCAGAAAAATAGTTGAAATTGGTTGGATTATATTGATCATGTATCTTTCTCTCTCAAAAGATCCTCCTAAATTGGTGTTCCCAATGAGGTTGTTCCCATGTGAGTTTCTCAACTATTGTTGATGGATTTTCGACTGACTCAGTGTCCTAATCTGAAGCTATCTCACTTTTGTC
Source organism: Picea sitchensis (assembly GCA_010110895.2). Lineage (NCBI taxonomy): Eukaryota > Viridiplantae > Streptophyta > Pinopsida > Pinales > Pinaceae > Picea > Picea sitchensis. The sequence continues at coordinate 31,978 of SNQJ01S0011030.1, forward strand.
ATATTGTTGTTCTTCAAAAAAAAGATTGTGTACCATCATGGAAATCTATGGCGAGAGTAGGTTCAAATGAGTGTTTGAAATTATCATTAAAACAGAGAGACCTATGAAACAAGACATCATTAGTAATAGGATCAAATATCCTATATGGGTTCATGTCTTCACAATAGCGAACAAATATCAATGGTTGGATATTCTTCTCCATAGCTTTGTGCTTTTGATTTGGAATTGATTCCCATGCTCCACTACTGAATACTCTAAAAGTAGAGACATCAAGATTAACATGACTCCAATCTTCCTCTGGAGCATCATTGCTTTATGAGGCATCTGATTTTGAATGTCATTTGCACAGTTCACCGCTTCAACCTTCAACCTAGAAGGAGGATGATATGTTCTTGGATTGAATCATGTAGTTCACAATTTCTTTCAATGTCCTATTCTGTCTTTCAACAATGTCATTTTGTTGAGGGGTGTAGGGAACAAAATGCTCATGCAGAATACCATGTTGTTTACAAAAATATTTGAATGCTTAAATGTCATACTCCCCCCCCCCCATTATTTGTGCATAGATTCTTGATAGAATGAGAGGACTACTTCTCAACAAATCCTTGAAGGTATTGAAATTGGAAAATACCTCACTCTTGAACTTAAGAAAGTACAACCAATAGCATCATGAGAAGTCATCAATGAAAGTGAGTGCATACTTAGCCCCTGAGTTGGAAAAATCACGAGATCACTATGTACCAACTCAAGAGGTACTATTGTAGTAGCATGCAAGGATTTTGCTTTTGGAAAAGGATCTTGATGTTGTTTTGGAATAACTTATCTTGGAAAAACTCCATCAATACAAGAAACTTTAAAAATTCCATAAACCAATACAAGAAACTTTAGGAAGTCCATGAACCAATTTTTCGGTTATCAACTGCCACAAATACTTGTAGTTTAGATGTCCAAATATTTCATGCCAAATCCTACTCAAAAAATCAGCATGTGCAATGAAAGAGGAAGAAAAAAAAGCTCAAAATCAACAAACTTTTATGATAATGATCAAACAACAATGTCATGATTTTTTAATTTTTTAATGATTACAGCATTAGGAGAGAACACTACTATTTTCCCATCACCAAAATGATAAATATGGTAAATTGAGAGTATATTAGTAGAGATATTAGGAGCAAGAAGAACATTATTGATGCACCCTTCATCTAATTGCACAGTACGTGATCCTAAAACATCAAGATGTGTAGAGTCTTTAATGGAAATATGAGAAATGATACAATCAAAGGTTGAAGGAAATAACTCATTTGAATGAGTCATATGATGAGATACACCTGAATCAAATATCAAGATGCATACAAGGCCTCGGAAGATGGAAGATAATGCATGTCTTTTAAGTATCTAATAAGGTTTGGACGCATAAATTTTGTGTTACATGGATTCATTCAATGTCTCAAGTTTCTTTTAACGTTTTGATTTTGGATGCCATGGACCACCCCAAAAGATGCAAATTTCATCTGAATTTTTCTTCTTTGTCTTGGAAGAAGACTCACCAAACTTGGAAGGCATAGATGATTTTTCTTCTTTGTCTTGGAAGAAGACTCACTAGACTTGGAAGGCATAGATGATTTTGTTTTCTGTTGAGGTTTGGAGGGAGTCTCACCACCTTGTGCCAAATATTTCTTATTTTTATATGATCCTTTCTTCTTTCCTTTGAAGGTATGGGACAAAAAGAGTTTGAAATGGCATCAAGTTGCATAAGCTTGGATTGTTCCCGTGTGAGGTGCTCACAAAAAAAATCAAAGAAGTTATTTTGAATTCATCTCCTAGTGCATCCATGGTAGAGTAAAATGTTTTTGCAGCTCCAAGACCACCTCTTTACGTCGCCTTTTTTATGGTAAATAATTGTTGCAGTAGCTATAAAGCAATATTTAATATAGAGGGCGGATGTGAGATATTTGTTCTGGAACATAGCAACTCCAATTTTTTTACGTGATAATAACTAACAGTTGAATTTAGTGGTGTACAAACATTCTTGTTTTGTTGAGCCCAGATCATAATACAAATCTGGGAAGAAGTGAACCAGATGCGCCGAAGGAAAGGTTTGATTTCACGGACAAATTACCAGTGGGATGCAAGAGATTGAAATCGTACCAAGAGACTTGATATACAGCCTTTGGAGGGATGAGATTTGAACCGAAAGAAATCGAATACAAGAGGTACGTGATTTAAATTGGGAGAACTGAAATGCGACCCTTGAGATGTCTGGAATGTAGTTCCTGCGACCGCTTGAGTGAAAAGTAATGGAATATTTGAGCTCCGATCAGACGAGATTCGAACCTGAAAAACTGATAGCTGTTAATGGGGCAGTTCAAAACCAGCGATGGAGCTCTCTGAAAATCCCCTTGTGCATCAAGTTCTTGAGCACATAGAGCTCAAGAAAATGCTCTGGTTTCAGCAATCTGGGGCGAAGGAAATGCTAGGACAATTCTGCTCATGAGAGAGACAGACTGCACAAACAAGCTCACATCAAAATCTTTCTAAAATAAAATATGAGAAGGGTTTTGGGTCACATCAAAATCTTTCCAAAATAAAATATGAAAAGGGTTTTGCAGTGATGCTTTGGTACCATGTGAAAAAGACACCGGCATGCTAATGACGGCAAAACCAAACCTCGTATAGGAGGAGGGTGATCTATTGATTTCTGCTTGATCCCAATACATGATAGTACTCAATATATATAATTGAGGAGGCTCAACAAATATTTAAGATTAGTTGGGTAGTTAAAGAGAGAATCTATACAACCTTATCATACCAACTGTCATGTGTTTGGAAATATGTATGGTTTAAACAAACACACTAATAAATAATTAGAACTTCATGGTATAATTATTCAAAATAATAAAAGAAAATATATTGTTAAAACTCTAATTATAAGTTAGTTGGTTTAGTTGGTTTATCTAACTTGATACAGTTACATGATAGTTATGGTCTTCTTGTATTATATATGTAGGTGTATGTACATGATTATTTCAAGCATTGATGAATATAGAGTATGCCTTTTCTGCCAGTATTTATTTATTTCTCTTCATCATGATTTTTTGATTGCTTCAGTTCTTTATATTATGTTTCTGTTGTTTTCTTCATTATGAATCAAACAGTGGTATCCGAGCATGATTTTATGAGCCTGGTAGTTTATCAAGCCTGATATTACCATGGTAAATGATGAAAGTGGAGAGACTAAAGGCTCGAATGAGGGCCAGTCAGCCACATTGCAGGCTCGAATGAGGGTCTAATCAAATCGTTGCAGTCAGCCACATTGCACAAATATTCTTGGCATTTAACCCGCGAATTCCACATTTTTTTGTCAATTACGCTCGAATTCAAGCATTGTAATGTACAAATTCCTTATTCACAGGATCAAAATTACATTTTCTTCACTCTTTTTGTTTGTTAAATTTCAGAGACCATTACAATTAGTCATTCAGCCAGTAGTTTGGAGGATTTTAAATCTACCAAAAAAAAACAAAAATATCATCGAGGAATTCAACCATTTGACTGTAGAAATCGGCCATCTTTGCCAGACAGCGTCGAGCTTCCAGAAATAATGTTGGGTATACAGCTGTGCAATGTTAAATATAATGTAACCTCAAAAGTATGACTGTACACTCCCAACTGTACTGGACAGTTGTACTTTCTATTCTTGTTTAGCTTGAGCCTATTTAGCTCAGCCATCTCCCATTGCATTGTAGCTTCTTCAATCTTCCTCTAACAATATCTTCTTCATACATTCCAATATATTATTCTATTCTTTCTCTCTGCATTTCTCTTTACTTCACAATTTATCATGGTATCAGAGTTTCAACAGTAAGCCTCTTCACACAGTCCGAAGAGCAACACGATCCTCACAACGCAGAGCTTCACGGATCTTGAGAGCATGCGACATAGACTCTTTCACAAGGATTGGAGAGATGTCTGCCATACTCTCGAAAGATCCTCGCAGGAAACTTCCACAAGGAAGCATACTGCCATATGCCCAAAGATCAGTGTAAGAAGCTCACTCGACGAAGCAGAGTGTACAACGCTCGAAAGATCGAGGAAGAAGAGAAGAAGGAAGAAGAAACTTTAAAGATTCTTGCACATTTTTCAAGAATCGTCAAAGATTGACAAAGAAGAGCTGCAGAACGGAAGTTAAAGAACTCTTGAAGAATTCGTTAGAATTCATTAAAGATTCCTGTAGAAGGCAGAAATGTTGAATATTTCACGACCATTTGTTCAAATTCGTGGAAGATTATTAAAGAAAGAAGAAGCGTTTAAAGAATTGCAAGAATTCTTCAAATCCGTCAAATATTTTAGCAGTGAACAAAGAACTTGTGAAGTTGTTTCAATCTTTGAACGATTCACAAATTTTTCTTCCCCAAGAGAAAATTTCATCAAATTCAGCAAAGATCACATTTAAAGTGCAAAGGATACCCATTAAGGCCATAAGATTCATCTTGCAAATGGATCTGAAGTGGGAAACCAGTTCAGAAGGGAAGAAGAAATCACGGAAAAGGAGAAAGAGTTCCAGCTGTTAGATCTTGCCCAAAGGCCCGATAGTCGTTGGATCAGCGAGAAAGTGCACGAGGTTTAAGCCTCTAGAGCGCACAGGAGAAATTTTGACTTCATAAGTCCCGACATCATCTGGATCGTCCATCAAGACACACGTGGCAAGATCTCGGCATTTCGTGACTCGCAGGTGTAAAGGTCAGAAGACTGTCGTGAGAATTCGCGAATCGCGAGATCACGAGTCATTCTGGACCGTTGGATCAAGAAAGATTGTGAGCCATCGATCTTATCTCATCGCAAAATTGGGAATTGGGAGTTGGAAGCGCAAAGGTGATTGCACTCCAAAAACTTCGATACGCGATATTGCGAAATCCCGAGAGGACCTCTGAGTCGTTCATCTCAGAGGACAGGTGGCAGCAGATCCAGGCCATCACTCCATCGACATTTCAGAGTTCGGGATATCGGAGGTCTCATTGACAAAAGACACTCCACGGGGAAACTCGCGAAATCATGATTCACGATATCGCGATAAGATCATAGCCGTCCATCTCAGGGGACATATGGCAACAGATCAATGCATCGTCACATCGGAATATCAGAGTTCGCGGTTTTGAAAGACCGTCGCAACAAGACTTCGAAACTTGTGAAATAGCGATAAAGTCTCAGCCGTCCATTTGACCGGACACGTGGCGAACATCAAGGAAACCGTCAACGTTTCGGCATCCGGGGTTTCAAATTGACAAAGAAATTGTGTCAACGGAGCATCGCAATTCGCGATATCCTGAGGTTGAATCAGAACCATCCATTTTTTGAGGACGTGTGGCATAAATCCGAGGGCTCGTGAAAAGTCCCGACAGGGCAGAGTCCATTGACACATCGGGATTCGACAAATCGTGAATCCTGAGGATAAGAAGCATGAGCATTTCGGAACTCCGAAGTCCGAAATCCCGACAGGAGGTAAACTTCATCGCGGGGCCCAGCTGACGTCATCTCATCAAAATCGTGGGATCGGGAATCTCCACAGTAAAATCCCTGACGCAGATTTGGACCGTCCATATGTTAGGACGTGTGGAGGTGATTAAAGCAATCGCGAAATTTCCCGAAAGGAAAGCGCCATCGATAAATCAGAGATCGGGGAATCGAAGAGTCAGAAGAACTCGTCATCAGAACTCGTGAAATCTCGATTCGCAATATCCTGATAAGATCTGGACCATCAGATCACACAAGATCTGGATCGTTGAATTGTCCAAAGGCAATTTTTCGCATTTTGGTGATTTGAAATATTTTTTAGGGATTGAGGTTCATCAATCAGCCAAAGGCATTTTTGTCTGTCAGCAAAAGTATGCAACAGACATCATCAAAATATTTCGCATGGAAGGATGCAATCCAGCAGAAACCCCCATACCTTTAGGCACAAAGTTGAGCACGAATGATGAAGGTCCTATAGTGGACTCTACTTTATACAAAAGTTTAGTAGGCAGTTTGTTGTATCTTACAACAACTAGGCCTGACATTATGTATGCAGCCAGCCTTGTTTCCAGATTCATGGAATCAACAAAAG
>SNQJ01S0011030.1:38338-86260 GCA_010110895.2 Picea sitchensis
CTTCATGTCAAGCTATATGGCTCAGAAGAATATTGAAAGATATGTCACATACAAAAAATGATCCAACTCCTATTTTTTGTGACAATACATCAACAATTGCTTTATCCAAGAACCATGTGTTTCACAAGAAAAGTAAACACATTGACTCTCGGTTTCATTTCATACGCGAGCTAGTCACTAATGGGGATATTGCACTACAATTTTGTGGTTCTCGAGATCATCTTGCTAATATCTTTACAAAGCCACGAGGAAAGTCAGTTTTTGATTTTCAGAGACAACACTTAGGCATAGCCAGTGCTGATGATTGTAACTGTTGAGTTTAAGAGGGAGTGTTAAATATAATGTAACCTCAACAGTCTGACTGTACACTTCCAGCTGTACTTGACAGTTGTACTTTCTATTCTTGTTTAGCTTGAGCCTATTTAGCTCAGCCATCTGCCATTGCATTGTAGCTTCTTCAATCTTCTTCTAACAATATCTTCTTCATACATTCCAATATACTATTCTATTCTTTCTGTTTGCATTTCTCTTTACTTCACAATTTATCATGCAATCCCATCTTGGCCTGCATGACTGTCGAGTTTCGAAGCCGTGACCTGGGAGTTGCAAGGTATGAGTTTCTCTGGGGTTTCTTCTCACAGAGGAATTAGGGAAAATCAGTGTGGTTATAACAGAAGAAGAGGAGTCGCAGCCTTGGTAAAAGAAGCAAGAGAACCGCTGCCAATTCATATTCCTCCACGCGCCTCCCTGCAAGACTCCGTTATAAAGCTTTCGTCGGGCGTATTAGAACAAGTTACATTTTAAATAGAGGGATCAATTTTGAAGGGGAGAGTAGAGAAAAAGATAAAATGAGCATCAAAGTAAAACCCTAGTTGTTGAGCCACATGAGAACCGTGGATCGTTTGGCAAAAGCAGAACTTGGAATTTTCCAAAACCTAGCAGTTGCAATAAAAATGTTTCAGAGTTGTTTTTGTATATGCGCGTGCATAGTCAGAGCATTATTTTGATATTCAAGACGACGAAGGTGCCAGGTGCGTGGGTATTTGCAGACACAAGGGAAGATAAAAATAAACAGAGAAGAAGAGCATCATTACACAAATTTTAAACTAAGATTTCAACTCTCATCCATTGTTGGGGGCCGTAACTGATTATTTCAGTTGACATTGGCGGATCCAAGTTTTTCCTCTTTCAATTCTGGCACTAAACTCAATTTGCACCTCGGATTATTTAAACCATTTTAATCTCTATTTTTTAATCTCACGGCGTCATTACCCTCCCAGATTCGAACAGAGGAACACGGTCCAGCCATGATAAAAGGCTTTCTCCAGATGGACTCCTCCATGAATTCATGTGTTGTATGTTAGGATCCTCCAAGCATTGTTCTCGGTGCAAGATCGACACGATGGGGAGTTCGCCAATCGCTAAATATGTGTGTGGATCTACGTAGTGGATGAGGACTGTGTTTCAGAGCCTGAAGAAGGACGTGCATCTGTTGCAAAGCTAGAACTTAATGTATCTATGCTTTATTTTTATTAGATTTTTCAGAATTATTTTTGAAAGATATTTGTAAAGTTTTTAAAAAGATTACCCTATAGTCTTTAGAGTTAAGTCTTTGATTGTATGGTCTTGGTGTTACAACGCTCAAACGTGTTATAAGGGTTTTTTTAAAAGTGTGTAAAAGGAGTTATAGGATCATTCTACATAATCAAATTGTATATTTGTTTTTGCATTCTTGACCCACCCGAAATCGAAACCCACCCGAAATTGAATAAGGGGGTCGGGTTTTCTACAATTGCAATAAATAAGTGCACTCTCAGTACAATGATTACTTGTTTACAAGTAACACACGTGAATATTGATATGTTCAAATTTCAAAGCAAAATGTTATCTGATGAGTTAAGTTTGCTTCGACACCAACAATGTGATTTCAACAACCAAAATGACATAAAAATAATGAAGACGCTCAGTTGACTAGTGATAAAAGTCATAAACATGAAGATGAGTTAGATGAAGTCCCTATGTCATAAAAATTTGTGGATAAATGTATTGTTCCACCATTGAAAGGATAAATGTATTGTTCCACCATTGAAAGAATTACGATTTAAACGAAACCGATATAGACTAGGATATGTCAAGGATGCTAACAACCTTTTTCATATTCCTAATTATAGCGAGCGTGTTTGCTTTGTGAGTGGAGGATTTTTGAATGATGATAAGAAGACAGAGCTTGAGGATATGTGTAAGGAACAAGTACAATGGAAACAACTTCATTTTGAATGGTTAGGGAATTGACGTTGGCATTTGGAAGCCAATTTATTGGAAGAGTCTTATTGCCAAATTTATACACAAGTACAGTCGTACTTGATTGGAGATAATTCTATCGTACTTGATTGGAGATATTTCTACAATTGATGGACATGAATGTTTTTCAAGATTTGATGATTTAGGGTATGATCGGGGCCAAGTTGATGTAGTTTTTTGAGTTGAAGATCAAGTCTTCAAACTCCGTCGGAAGACAGTGTTTTTCAATATTTGATGATTTAGGGTATGATCGGGGCCAAGTTGATGTAGTATTCTGAGTTGAAGATCAAGTCTTCAGACTCCAACGAAAGACAGTTTGATGTGATGGATCTCTTCTTGGCCATACTTGCGAATGACAGTCAAGGGAATTGGAACCACTTGTCCCTTAGAGGGGGGGAATTTAGTTGAGTCAGATTCCAAGTATGGTTTAGAGCCTATGAACATATGATCAAGTATGCAACCTAGTTCCTGGTATGCAGTCTTGTTCCTAAACATATAGATGTTGATACAGTTTGTGGTTAGCTTAAAACCAGCAACAAAAGACATGAAGTTCTACTTGTTACATTTTCATATTTTTGAGCCTTGAGCTCTTGTTAGTTTATGGTCAACTTAAAACCATGTCATTTAGTATAAGACATCATATTCTGCTAGACATTCAGTTTGTGGTCATCCCGAAACCACCAAATTGGTTTGTGGTCATCCCGAAACAACCAAATGAGTTTGTGGTCAACCTTAAACCACCAATTTAGTAGAAGACATCAACTTCTGCTATTTTTTCAGAGTTCAGAGAGCATCTTCAATTAGCCCTTTGAATATTTGCTTAACACATGTGTTTGTCAAGTAGTGGCAATTTTTCAGGCAAGAACGAACTTATGATTAAGGGGGGATGTTAAAACTCTAATCATAAGTTAGTTGGTTTACCTAACTATTATACAATTACATGACAGTTATGGTATTCTTGTATTATAGATGTACATGATTATTTCAAGCATTGATGAATATAGAGTATGCCTTTTCTGCCAGTATTTATTTATCTTTGTTCATCATGATTTCTTGATTGCTTCAATTCTTTATATTATGTTTCTATTGTTTTCTTCATTATGAATCTAAGAGATATATAGTCAAAAGGGCGCTCATAAGTAATAACATATTTAGCTTGGATAGGAGTCCCATAATAGAAGGCCTAAAGATAAGCTCAACAATAGCTTTCATTCCAAGACAATAGAGCTAAAATGAACATGGACAACAAATTGAGTGGAACTGAAAAAGGGACAGAAGATAGGAACATTTAAAAGTAGCAAACAAATAAGATCATATTAGGATATGTTATCATAAGAATCCTTATCAAGTTGTTTAAGAATCTTTATTGATATTAAATATAAAGAGGTTTCTGGTTGAAATTATTCTCCAATTTTAAGAAAGAACAAACATTTCAAATTTAAAAATAATGAGTGAACTAAGAACTTCTTGAAAAAAAATGGACTCACCTAACACATTAATTCCACATCTAAGTCATTATCAATCCTTAATCCAATGTGGGGTAATGAATCCTTGTTTTAAAGGAAATTTATGATATATCATACATGACGCATGTCAATTATCTTTATGGTTTGTATTTATGTCTTCATTAATATGTCACTAGTGGTTTTTTTGGATATTATTTTAAAATTAGAAGTTGTTATATTGTTACCCATCAACTTTAACCACTCCCCCTTTATGGTTTGTATTTATGTCTTCCTTAATGTCATTAGGATTTTGTTTCTTGGATATTATTTTAAAATTAGAAGTTGTTAAGATGTTACTAATCCAGTATCAACTTAATGTATACAAATAAGGGGGTCTCCCCTTTATAGTTTGTATTTATGTCTTCCCTAAGGGTTTTTTCTTGAATATTAATTTTTTTTTTTTTGTAAGTTGTCACCAGTCAACATTAACCACTCTACCAGTTAGTACTGTATTATGAATAACAATAGACTGGAATTGTAATGTATTATTCACTCAAATAAATTATTATTATTAATCTATCTCAATATCATAGTTTTTCCACTAACATGACACAGAAACACCTATATCATTTAAAGTTATATCAACAAACGAAAACAAACAAGTCCATTATAAAAACTATATATTGTCTTTTTATTTCAAGTATCTGTTTATAGCTTTAAGAAAATGTATAATATCTTTATTCAATTCCTCATCTTTTCAAAATACTTATAAATATTGAGGAAATGTACAAAATCTCATAGTATTGCTACCTGAGTTATTGGTATGAATTTCTATATCTAAACATTTGAGCATCTATTAAATTAGAGAGAGAAGTTTATAATGAACATGGACTAAAAAGCTAAAACTTGAATCTTCGTTGTAAATTAAATGAATCAAGTGATTTGGCTACGTGCAAAATAATTGCGTGCGCATCTCTCGGGAGATGGGGAACGAAGCTTTACTGCTCATGTCAAGGCTGGAAGGGAAGAAGCTTTACTGCTCATGTCAAGGCTGGAAGGGAAACAGTAAAAAGTAATTAATGTTCAAAACAAATAACACGAATAACAGATGCAGTCAATATTCCACAGGTTCTCTTTAAACGCAGCGGGTAATGCGAAACCATAAATAAACGTTGCCATTACATTTAAAAAAAATCCAATGGACGTTTTGGGATTGATTTCATGAAAATGGTTAACATTCAATCTCTTAACCTACAAGTAGAAAAACAACATGGAACAGTAATATGTCTATATATTTTGGTTGGGAGATTTAGAACATGGAACTTTATTCATTTTCAACTCATTTTCTCGAATAGAAAGTTAGAATAGCTGAAGTATAAATAAGTGCTACAATTACTTTCCAGGAAAACTTAATAAACTCTGGGGTTTAAAGTCTTCTGCGTTGATTTCATGAAAAATGTTCAACCATGAATTTGCTTATGTAAACTACATGTACAAAAACAACAAAGACTGTAACAATGTTTAATTTTTGGTTAGGACATTTAAAAATAGAAGGATCAACCAAACCCTCAACACAACCAACTTATCTAAAAGTGAAAAATGTTCAACCATGAATTTTCTTATGTTCAACCATGAATTTGCTCATGTAAACTACAAGTTCAAAACCAACTAAGACTGTAACAATGTTTATAATTTTTGGTTGGACTATTTAAAAATGGAAGGATTGACCAAACCTTCCAACACAACCAACTTATCCAAAAGTGCATGTTTCTCCTTGTCTAGGCTTTTCACTTCACTGTCACTCTTTTTCATCTCTTTTTCTAGAATAGAGTGTTCTTCCGCTAACATCTAATACTTACGCCTCAAGTCTGCATACTTATTAGCTGATTTAGTGAGCTGTGAATATTCTGGAAGACCATTTGAAGGAGATCCAGGGCTGTCCCATCTTTTTGTAGAAGTCCCACTCTTCAGTTTCTTTTTTGATATTTTGGGCACATTCAATGTTTCTTCTTCTTGTCCAGTTGTGTTCTGTGCAGTTGTGTTCTGTGCTTCTGTTTTTTTTTTTTTATATTTTGGGTACATTCAATGTTTCTTCGTCTTGTCCAGTTGCCTTATGTGCTTGAAGCTGAGGCACATAAGTTGTCTGACCCAATTTTTTACTTGTTTGTATTTTGGACTTGATACATATTCATGTGCTTCCAACTGTCCAATTTCATAGTATTTTTGAAACGGAGTTACAGAAGTTTTAGCCAATATTTTTTTTTTAGCATCTTGAGTTTCATTATGCCACCATGTGCTTCTTGATGTTCATTCTCACCTTGTTCTTGAGACTGGGTTACAGAGGTTGTTTGAGTCAACGGTTTCCTTGTTTTCACTTTAAACTTTGATATATAGCCATGTACTTCTTGCTGTCCAATATTGTTCTGTTCTTAAAACTGGGGTACTGAAGTTGTTGGAGCCAATAGTTTCCTTTTTCCTACCATTAATTTTGAGACACCATCAAGTTCTTCCTGCTACTCAATTTCACTATGCTTTTGAAACTGGAATATTGAAGGTGTTGGAACCAATAGTTTCTTTTTTGACCCCTTGTATTTTGACACATCAACATTTGCTTCTTGCTGTCCAATCTTACAACGTCCTTGAAACTGTGCTACATGAATTGTTTGAGCCAAACGTTTCCCTACTTGCATCTTGGACTTTGATACATTACCCTTTGCTCCTTTATGTCCAAGTTCATTGTGATCTTGAAACTTGGCTACAGTTCTTTGAGCTGCCAATGGTTTCATTATCTTCATATTAGTATTTGATACATGATCATCTCTGAACAGATTTGGGTTTTGCATTTTTGTAAATCAATTATAAATTTATATAGAACCTGTTATTACCATATAGTTCAAAAGGATAAATAGACCCAACAAAGCATACAAAACATAAAATCTAATATTCCCTAAATGTTTTTGGAAAAATGTTTGTTGTCTTTACCTATTGTAAACATCAAATGAAACACCCAGATAAAAAACCAAGTTTGGTAAAATGTGTACAATAAAAATTATTTAACATTGTTAGAATAATTATACCAATCTAAATTAAAAATAGATGTTTAAATTTGAACTTTTCAGTACATTATGTTGAAGTATTTTGTTAAGTTTATTTCCAAGTCTGAGTAACTATAATAAATCACTTTAACCTCTCAAATCCCAAACCCCTATATAGAGCTCCCAAGTCCCAAAGAGAACACAAATCCTAATAAGCATAATGTTCCACTTTTAACTCTCAGCTTAGAAAACTAAGGGTGGAGAAAAAATAAGTAATTGTTGAAATTTTAGGGAAAAATATAAAAAATTATTAGAGAATCAACAAAGGCCAAAACCCCTAAAAGTTCATTAGTTCATCTCTAATGATAATCATACTTTCAACTTTATTAACAATGTTAAATAATCATATTTATTCTCTAACCAATATCAAAGAGGGTGAATAACAATAATCCTCTAATATTTTTACAAATTAGGGTCAATCCTTCATCAAAACTGGAATAAAGTTGTCAAAAGATGGTGATTGCTAAAAATTCACAAGAAAGTGGTATCTCTTTAAGATTTACTCCAATGTTAGAAAGTGGTTAATGTTAAGTTTTTATTAATGATATCCATGGATACTTAAAAAAGAAAGCAATTATAATTAAAACTGATTTCAAGCTATATTGATGGATACTAAAAAAGAAAGCTATTACAATTAAAATTGATTTCAAACTAAATGCATAACTTTTAAATTTCACAGAAAAGTTGTATCTACAAATTCAGTATGCAATAAGAATATTATAAACTAAAAACACTGATAAGAATAACTCAGTCTAAGTCTACAGGAATTGCAATTTCTCAAGCCTAATTTAACTCTTATATATATATATATATATATATATATATATATATATATATATATATATAACCTGAGTGTGCTTAATGATTAAGAACATGTGTTTTCTCTTAAAAAATTACAAATTCAAATTTAAAAAGAGATAAAATATATATACATTCATATTATATATATATATAAACTCATATATAAAAGAGGCCAACCTTTTTAATTAGAACAAGATACCATTTGAATCATATAGTTATGATTGATGTAATATCGCATAAATGAAATGATAAGCCTGACGTCGACCGAGTGTCCCTCGACTTCCCAGAACTCCCTCGCGTTTAAACACCAATAGACAGATCCCTTCGTTTCAATGTTGTTGCTTGGGATGGACAGTAAAATCCCTCTATTTCTCCGTCTTCAAACCTTTCTTTTTCCTATCGAACACCGGCTCGTTCGTGCCCCTGTGAATCCCGGTGCTTTTTTAATAAAGAATCGCTCAACCGTAGTTGATACGGATGCGCCCTACTCCACTCTTCCATCCCACCGGCGGCATCGCAAGCAATAAAGATTTTCTTTCCGCCCGGTTTGAGAAGTGTACGAGCCTGAAACCTAAAAAAAAACAAAAGCAAGTATTGATGTACAGAAATTGAATTCCAAATTATTTGGTAAATCTACTTAATCACCTTAAAACTTAAAACTTAGTGCTAGATAGATTGTATATAACAGAAAACTTCTTCAAGCGAGGGAAAAAAAAGATATAAACGTGATTTGCTCTATAGAAAATTTTCATTAATGGAAGCGAAGGGTGTTCAAAAGAATTACCAGAAAGAGTAACATTGTGACTCTTATTCTTCTTCCGGAATGGCTTATTACCAGATAAAATAAGCCAGTGACTCGTATTCTTTTTCCGCAGTAGGAATGCTTATGCGTATGGTAGGAATGAATGAAGTTGTGTGGTTGGTGAGTGAGGGAGGTATATATATAATATGTACGTTACTTTTTCTAGGGCGTCGGTGGTCGGCTTGTGGGTGGGTTTCTAAAGAGTTCTAAAACCGTGGTCTCATTAAAATTAAATATACCAAATAAATCCAACTTTAATCAATTATTCCGGAGGTCTAACCCCGTGGTCTCATTAACATTAAATGCACCAAATTAATCCATACCAGGATACAATTATTTAATTATAAAAACGACCATTTACAAACCACTTTCAATCGAAAATTCAACGGTAACATAATCAAACAATTTGTTTTTACAAATTGTAGATGTCCATTTGTATTAGTGTGACATATTTTTTTTTTAAATGGATAAGGAAACTTGTGTTGTTTTGGGAACCACCATGTGTTTGACAATATAGGTATTCCAACAGAGGATGAACACCTTCAGTAACCAATCACACAACCAGAACAAAGATTAACATACAGATCTTTTGACGTAGTAAAACCCGATCTTTGTTAATGTAGAATAAAAATATTACAGAGAGATTTACAAAAGATTTTCTCACAATTGATCATTGACAAATTTCCCTCCATGCACTTTAAAAGGAGATCATGGATCAATCACGTGTGAAGCCAAAGATCAATGTAGTTGTTAAGATCGAGGAGAATATGAAACATCGGATCACTCTATGTCGAGAACATATCATGACCGTCGGATTACCTAACTACAAATGTAAGCTAGTGCATACTAAAGAAACACACTAAGAAACACAATTTTTTACCTAACAACACATTAGGCCAAGTTGATCTTAACTAACTCCTAAGTGTCTAAATATCCTAACACCCCTCCTTAAGAACAACTTGAGATAGAGTTGAACGATTTACAAAGGCGACACAATAGGAGAAGGAAGGATGCATTAGAACATATCCCCCCTTAATGACAACTTTCTGAACTCCTAACATAGACCAAAGTTTGGAAAAAATCACTTTTGTAAGTGTAATACCCACATGATGAACTCAAATTGTAAACGTACATATGTTTATAGGTTGGTGAGCCAGGATCCAACATTTCTCGTGGGCATCCGAATACACACACAGTTCCACCCTTTTCCCCATTAGGGAATTATCATTTATAGAGATTCCTACCTCCACATATTTTTCCACATACACATATTGATGGGGGTCAGCTCCAACTCTCTTTGCTTCCTTTTCAAAAAAATTCTTTACAAATATTTTAAAATTGGCAAGCTCCCCCTTGATTTCATGCAAGGTCTACTCACAAGCTTCAACACTCAACAACTGTAGGATCAGGGCACATTGAATCGTCACCATTGATCTATTGAATCCATTGGGACCACCAGTCATACTCAATAACACTTCAATGAACATTCAATGTTCGATTAACTCCTCAAATAAACATCAACCATTGATTTATTCATCACGACCTCTGGGAGTATTGAAACACTCAACATATACCTTATCGCACAACTACTATCCATTTTGGATCTCCTTTGAATTGCCACCATCGATCTACAATTGTGTTCATCGGGACCATTGGGGTACCTAAACACTCAACATCACTTCTTCACTCAATAGTTGTTTGATTGTTCCTTCATTTGATTATAACCATTGATATGATTTCCTTGATATTGAGCTCATTGGGGTATGAAAACACTCCAACATGACCTCATTGCTCATCATTCATCTGATATATGATCAATGAATATCATTGAAACTGGGAGTCCTCTTCATTGGAACATGTTCATGATCTCCAATCTGACCATAGCCTCTTTGATGGAATGTACTCTGATGGATCCAATGATCTTTGAAGGGACAAGATTAATGGTGATGATTGCTTTGCTCCTTCAACCTACATGATGGTTATGTCCCTTCAGTTTAACTATTCGTGAGAAGTTCAAGTGGGGCCCATGTTTGTCTATGACTAAGAACACATATTGTCTATATGCCAACCTAAGTTATGGATGGCTCCTAAGAGTCTAGAATCAATGACTCACAATCATTCTTGGAGTCCTTGTCGTTGAATCACCTCTATTGCACATAACACAATCTACTCTGACCAGAGCCTCTCCAATGAATGGTGGAGATATACTTGCTACCTAGATCAATGACCCATATTAATATGATGTCCACGTCGAACTAGGGCCCACATTCACTTCCCACAATCAAAACATGATGTGTGTCACCCCTGGGACATTATGGCTTCCACATTGGCATCCTCGTCACTCTAACTGCCTAGCTATCATAGCATGTCACTCTCCTTCTTCGGAGTGGATCAACTTAGATCCAATGACTGGGGTAGATCCTCCAATGGATCTACAGTCCTTAGAAATTCTTGTCGTTTGACTTCATTCCCAAGTCTTCCTCCCAAACTTATGATGGCTCACACTCTGATCAATGGTCTAGGCTCTGTCAAGACTACTCTCTAGTTAGATTGATGCTTCCTGTTAACTCAAAGTTTCTCGCATTAGATTCCCAATGCATTCTTACATTCAAACACTCAGATTCCATGTCATCTGATCAATGGTCCAAATCTATTCTCCATTCCAAATCAATGGCTATCCCTGGCTCTCGGATTTGTTCACATCGGAGTCTCATTGCAGCCTTGTTCTCTAATTAATGGTCCATATTTTGTCCCACAAACACTCCAATAGATCAACAAATGTTATTATCTCTAAGTATCCTTCATCATCATACTCCTTGTCACCTTCTATGCTTCGACCAACGGTCTATATTTTTTCTCTATGCAAAATAAACAACTATGATTTCCTCTAACACGAACTCAAGGATTTCTTCATGGTAGTATTCTGATTTTGGACTTATCTAATTCTGAGCTTTAGTGCTTTTCTGATCTCCCTTATTTTTATATTTAACATGCATTTTAACTCAAGATGAAGGTACTTCATTAATAAATCCTTATCAAACATAAATGTGGCTTTTGCAAACCTATTTACAATCGATTGTAGTCTTTCACATCGAATGATTCCATGGATTTGTGTCATTGGTTTAGGTTCGATCCTTGGACCTTTTCATTCATTGACATCAATGAAAACATGATTTTAAACAATCATCACACAGTACCTCATCTTTGAAGGGCTTGACATCATAGGAAAAATGACACTACTAACTAAAATGAAGTTGTTCTCGTCTCTGGATCAACCAACCAATGGTGTATGGTTGGGTGTGTGGCATCATCGACAACTTAAATCTCTTGATGACTTTGGATTAGATCAGATTGTTCTATTTCTCGATGTCAACAATGAAATGTAGTGGGGTCCCCTTCACAAAAATATGTGAATGGAAGAGGCAATCTCACTCCTGAAGCTCCTCTGACTCATCTGGTTGGATCTTTGTGGTTGCGATGGTAGCACTCAATTCTACATTGATGATCCAATTTCCCTATTTTGAATCAAATTCTGAGTCAGGATCCAACTCCTTTTTTAAATCTCTACCAACAATGACTTTTTCGAGCAACATTCATTAGTGTTGTGCTAGGGGCTTTGTGAAACACACACCACTTTCTAGTGTCCTTCTTTGTATTCAGATTACCCTTCTTTTCTTGTGCCTTGGACTAGATGTCTTAAGGTTGGCCTCCCTTCCTATGTCCCTTGTTCTACGAGTTAGGGCCACCGTTTTCATACTTTTGTTATTACATATTTTTATACCTGAACTCTCACTTATTTCGTTGTTTAAATTTATGCTCAATTTCGAAACCATATCAATAAAAATCTCCCAAGGAGGAGATGTCCAAGAAATCCATCTATGTTTGGATTACCTATGTAGACCATTGTGGTACTTCAAAACCAAGTGTCTCTTAGAATATTGAATACCCATGTTTGAGAGAAAAGTATGGAAGATGTTGGTATACTCTAGCACTATCTAGTCTCTCTTCTGATGCAGAGTTGTGCATCTCATATACTAGTCATCATAGATTCCAACAATTTTGAAATTAGATCAGAAATTCACTAAATTATACCCAGTTTTCAGCCTCCAATTAAGTCATAACATCCAAGCAGTAAATCTTTTACTAGCTGCACTTACTGAGTAGAAACACTAAATAAAGTAGTTTTGAAACTAAGTCTATAGCGGAATCATTTACTAACAGTGGAAAAAATATCCAATATGCACCATGAAAAATTCTAGGTAAAACCCAAGAAGAATAGCACAAAAAATGTGACAAATTGAGGAGAAAGTTTCTTATTCACCTTTAGGGAATTTCTGAATATAACAACAGCTTAAATTAGCATATATTTTTTGTACATTCACTCATAACTCAACAAAAACAACACATCTATCCTTAGTAACACAATTTGAAATAAAAAATGATTTCCTGTACAATCTGTACAGATTTTATAGTTACTAACAACAGATACATTTCTTGTTTTTCGTGCCTAGAAATAGGTACAGATCCATACCTCACTATATGGATATGTTATCAGTAGAAAAAACACCTAGAAAATTGTACCAGTACACAACGGAATTTTCTGAGTTAGCTGGATCTACAAGGCAAGAAAGAGATGTTGTATGGCCTCCTCCAAATCGTACTGTGTAGCCTCTACTGATGCTAATGTTGTCAAGGAATGTGTGCCTCCTCCTGGTTGCTGAAACCCTTTCTCTCCAAGCTAAGAAACCTCCTTGGGATACATGCCCCTTCAACTTCCCTCAAGCTCTCCTCAACAAGTGTTCCCTCATCTCCTAATGAGCTTTATTTTATCAATTTCAAATTGTAACTCCTCTAACCCTTGATCTCCCTCAAGTGACTCTTCACTTACCCTTAACATCAATGGTCACGATTTAACCATTCGTTGAGGTCACTTTAATTAATAAAGTGACCCATAACATCATAAAGTCACTTTTACATTTCGAAATTAAAAGACTCAACTTTATAAATTCACTAGGAGAAAATTTGCTTGGTCATTTTTGCATGCTGAGCACTGCCAATGCAAAAGTAACTCCAAGCTACCAAATCTCAACACTCCCTTTTAGTAAGAGAGGTGCTTCGAGTATCACCAGTAGAATCTGTCTCCATCTCATCATTTGTCATAGCTGCTCCCTCTGTACTAGAAGTATCTTCTCCCTCTAAACATGAAGCCATTATTCCCACTGCACTGGAAGCCTCTACTACTACATCCTTTGTACCACGAACTGAAGACATGGTCCTAGGAGATTGCACACTCTCTTGAGAATCCATATGTGTCAACTCATGCCTGCTAAGTCCTATGAGAGTCCCGGAAGAAGACTGAGTCCCATGGATCAACTCTCTCTCCCGTGCTACTTGCCAACTCTTCGACATAGAATCTGAGTCCAGAAATCCATTGGACCCCAACACAGGTCTACCCAACAACCTGTACAAGCCCTCATACTTGACACCAAGAATCACTTCCGTGTCAACAGTTTCTCCTGCATGATATAAAAACGCATGTCCATCGTAGAAAATAACTCCAAATCCACTCTCATCCAAAGCTGACACTGAGAGAAAATTAAATGTCAACTCTAGAATATATAACACCTCTCCAACCTCCATAATACCTCCTGACTCTAGCTGGAATCTCACCCTTCCAACCCCCTTTACTGCAAGTTGTGGGTCGGCTCCACAATTCACTCTAGAGTTTGAGTCTATATCTATAAGATCGAGGAAAACAGACTTGAAGCCGGTCATGTGCCGAGAGGCACCACTTTCCACAAACCATGAATCAATGTACTCAAACACTAGGCATCCACTGCCCACGAGACCAACCATGAGAGAGAATGCCTTCTAAAATTTCTCAGCAAAATTTGCAACCTGAGCTAATGTTGCCACCTCTGGTTTCGGTTTCTTCTTCTTCTTGTTTGGACATTGACTAGCATAGTGTCCAGTCTTGTGACATGCAAAGCATTTCACCTTGCTCATGTCCTTCTTCTTCTCATTTCCCTTTTCCATAAGAGCAACGTTCTTGGAATCTCCACCGTCCAATGCCTTTTCCTGAGACCCCTCCTTGATCTCCTCCTGCGTAAAATCATTCTGCAATCTGCTCCAATCAGGGAGCTTCTCTCTTCCCACCACACATTTGATGAAAAAATCCCACTCCTTGGTGAAGCCTTTGAGGGCTATCCGCACCAACTCTGAGTCAGGAATGACTTCTCCAACAATTTCCAACTCGTCCTTCACCTGTGAAACCTGAGTGAGGTAGGTGGCCACACTCTCTCCTTTGACCATCCTACCTCCATCGAGCTTGTCCCGGAGAGCCATTTTCTGGTTCTCGTTCTTAGCCTCATACAAGCCTTTCAGTGTAACCCACATTTCATTGGTTGTCTTCTTCTCATCCAAGTGTGGAATAAGGTGGTCTTTGACCCCATCCAAGATGATTCTATGAGTCTTAGCTTCATTCACCTCATTAACATCAAGAGATATAGGATCTGTAGGTACAACTACAATGGTGTTCGCAAATGACCACAATTTGTTCTCCTTGAGAACACTGTTGATTCTAACCTTCCACTGAAGGTAGTTGGAAACCCCCTCCAATCTATCTTCAAAATTGATGTTGGAAGTCATCTTTGTCCACCTGAAAAAGAACCTTTTCCTATCTTCTTCAAGAAAATGTACTAGCAAATCACTTGTTGTCCCAAGTGCCAAAATTCTTCCCATTGAACTTCAGAGCACATACTTTGATACCATGTTGAAATTAGTTCAGAAATTCACTAAATTATACCCCGATTTCAGCCTCCAACTAAGTCATAACAACCAAGCAATAAATATTTTACTAGTTGCACTTAATGAGCAGAAACACTAAATAAAGTAGTTCTAAAACTAAATCTGTAGTGGAATCATTTACTAACAGTGGAAAAAATATCTAATATGCACCATGAAAAAATCTGGGCAAAACCCAAGATGAATAGCACAGAAAATGTGACAAATTGAAGAGAAAGTTTCTTATTCAGCTTTAGGGAAATTTCTGAGTATAACAGTAGCTTAAATTAGCATATATCTTCTATGCATTCACTCATAACTGAACAAAAACATCACTTATATCCATAGTAACACAGTCTGAAAACAAAATTGATTTCCTCTACAATCTGTATGGATTGTATAGTTACTAACATTAGATACATTTCTTGTTTTTTGTGCCCAAAAATAGGTACAGATCCGTACCTCACTGTACAAATATGTTATCAGCAGAAACAACTCCTAGAAATACACAACATAATTTTTTGAGTTAGTTGGAGCTGCAAGGAAAGCAAGAGATGTTGTACGGCCTCCTCGAAACCATAATGTATGGCCTCCACTGGTGTTGATGCTTTCAAGAAATGTGTGCCTCCTCCTGGCTACTGAAACCCTTTCCCTCCAAGCTAAGAAACCTCCTTGGGATGCATTCCCCTTCGACTTCCCTCAAGCTCTCCTCAACAAGTGCGCCCTCATCTCCTAATGAGCTGCCTTTTATCAATTTTGAATTGTAACTCCTCTAACCCTTGATCTCCCTCAAGTGACTCTTCACTTACCCTTGAGATCAAAAATCACGATTTAATCATTCATTGAGGTCACTTTAATTAATAAAGTGACCCATAACATCATAAAGTCACTTTTACATTTCGAAATTAAAAGACTCAACTTTATAAAGTCTCTAGGAGAAACTTTGCTTGGTCACTTCCGCATGTTGAGCGCTGCCAGTGCAGAAGTACCTCCAATCTACCAAATCTCAACAAACATGATAGAACTCCTTCTTGTGGTCATCCAAAAAGGCTTCTGAGGTGGATTCTCCCCTGAATGGTTTAAATTCATTTGAAGTGTGCCTCTCCTAGTAATATTCCCACCAATATTTGACATGGGAAGGTATTTAAGGAGCATGAAGGTGATATTTTCACCATTAAGAAAAAATTGGACAGAGTAACAACCTTCTTGAAGATTCAACCATCTCTTTAGATAATATACATGTATTTGGACGTCAAATAAGGGGATATTAAAATTAACTTGTACCTTGAAGGATTATGCACCTTTAAAATGGCTGCTTGTTGAAGATAGATTGACCACCATTAATAGTCATCGAAGGATATGATCAAAGTTGTCCATCATCTTGTTCATTTGTCTTACGAGGGATTCCTCAAGAAATTTATTGAAAGTATATCCCACTCTTTCATCTTTCTTTTCTTCCACCATGGAAGGTTGCTTAGGATGGTGAGAGTGGTCATCTTGAAGAGAAACTAGCTCAAGACCCAACTCTATATACCCTAACCTCATCAGGGACATGCATCGAGAAATAACAAGGATTAGATTGATTTTATACCATTGATACAATTTATATTGAGAATCAAATGAGATACAAATGAAAATATAGTAGAGAATACAAAAATACAGTGAAACCAACTTATATTAATGAATAAAAGAATACTGTAGAACACAAATTGAATATAATGGTGGTGTCAGTAGCTTATCTTATAAGACAAAGAGATGTTGGTTATGATCATTCACAATAAGCATTACATCACACTCCATTTCATTCTCAAAGGAACTCCTTGACCTGAATTATATATGAGAGAGTGAGAGGAGAATAATCCCCTTGATGCATGTGGGATAAATTGGTCTAAGTTTACAAAATGCCATAGAATTTAAAACACTAGGACTTATGAGGAAGTCACTCATCCTAGTACTACTCGCTTAACTATGGAGTTCTAATGGGATATGATGCATTAACATTGTATGCATGTATATTATGACAACAATTAACAAATGGAGATGGAATTACATTACATTTTCCATAAAAAAAAGGTGAATATCATGGTTTATCAAAAAAAATTGGCTCTAAAACATTGATTCAGTGGAAAAGGTGCATGGCCATTGAGATCCCCCTTGATCATCCACTTTCCAGGATGACACACCATGTGTTGGGGTTCATCACACATTTTCCCCTTGGAATAGGGGATAGTATTTTGGCCATAACCTTTTATTTTGAGACCCATTTCATGCGCTCCTTATACTATTGGAAAGGTATTGTTCAATCCTATAATGTATTAGTTATAGGGTCAAGGATATTCCTTACCAATGTTCACTATTTTTTAGGATTGAACACTCTTGTATTGTCAACATCCCAAGAACTTGATAACCCAATATTGTAATGAAGATGTCCATGAAAAAACCATCAGAAGGATCAAATATCAAACTCAAGGTAGTAGATTCGAACTTTCCTCTCAACTCTCAATTAATCCCTTCATATTTGAATATTTTTTAATTTATATTTTGAAGTTTTATGTATGAGAAAATCATGCATTTGGTGTCGATTGGCACACAGGTACTAGCTGGAGGAAGATTATACACATAATTATGAATACGTAGTAAAGGAGTAAGATACAAAGATATAGTTGTTATACATCAAGACGAGGAGAATTCACTAGTACATACTAGCATTTTTGCAAAAGTAATCTCGAACAAAGAAGGTGGCTAATATATCAACACATGAGAAACTAACAACATAAGGAAATCAAGCCCAAATGGAAAAAGAAGAAGTTTGAATCCCTTGGTGGATGAATCTCAGACATAAAGGAAAAAGAGACCTATAGTTTGCAAACTATTGACCATATTGTATGAGGTGAAATAAAGCCAAAACCCATGATGGCTTACCAACATTAAGAGACAAATTAAAAATGTAAATACTTAGGATGTACGTTATATTAAATTATAAACATTTATTTTGTCATTATTCTCTCATAATTCCATAAGAAGATAAGGACAAAAGTTTCAAAATGTAAGGTCAAGAGTTGGGAATGCAGAAGGCGGAAGGCCAATAGTCAAGGTGAATTTCAATAAATGGGGATATTGTACTCAAATTCAAGGCTCTTGGCTCTTTGAGATTTCATGTACTATTGATGAAACTTTTAATGAGGAGAAACCTATTTGGCCAAGCTATTTTCTAAAGAACTTTGATTCTTGTGTTGCAGGTGTTGTGGACTATTTTGCTACATTTTTTCAGCACTTGGGCTGTGTAAGAATGTATCTCGCACTATAGACTATTTTTATGTATTTCTTTTGCATTCTTATTTCTATTCTTCGGGGAACATTTTCTAAATATGTGGACATAGGATTGTAACCGATTTTTCAAATGCTAGAATATTCTAGGTTTGCAGTTATGTATTCATATTGTTGTCTCTTCTATGTGTGAACTATTTCCCGGGCCATTGAAAGGAGAATTTTTGTTTCTATGTTTTCTTTTTGGTTACCTTATTTTTTTTCCAGACATGTGCATCTTAGATTAGTTGCATTTCATTACTTATCTTATAAATCATTATCCATGGATTGTGTTGCAATCGGTAAATTTCCAAACCAGAAAAGGTTTTCAATCGAGAATTTGGATGGGTTCCCTATTCCAAATAGTGTGAGGTCTAATTGGAAATTATCACCATGGGTAAACCCTATTTATTATCAACGTGACATAGACCACATCAACAGGTTTCTAATGGAAATATGGCCACTGTGCACAAATTCTAGGTAACCAATGATGTAGTCTCAAAATGTTTTGTTTGCATGGACAATGGGAAAAAAATACTTCTCTATTACTGTGTAATTCAATTATGTTGGAGCAAGATTTTACTGATATAGTAAATTGTGTATGGTTTTTTCTCCTCTCTTTGTCCAAGTACAGCTACAATGGCTATATCTAAAGCGTCTATTGAGATATTAAACGAAAAATACCAGTCTAGTCACCTTAATATATGTGCTACAAATAAATTTTGTTTTAATGTTTCGAAGGAAATTTGATAGGAATTAGTCCAACAAAATTAAACATCTTTTGAAATTAATGTGAATAATGTTGATGTTCTCTTAGTAAAATTTTCTCTAAAATGACGACTGTGTGACCTAATAAACTATGTACATCCTTTTAATTCATTGGAATTGGAAGTTTGGTGATTACCTCAACTTTTGTGGGGTCAACCTCGATACCACTAGGAGATCTATGATGTCCTAAAAATATATCTGATGTAAGTAATATATGATACTTTTCATGACTAAGGGATAAATTTGTTTCTTTACATATTTCAAGAACTTTCCTTAGGTTAATGATTTCATTTTCAAAGGTATTCCCATATATAATAAAATCATCCATGTACACTTCAACACAGTTATGGATCAACTCAGAGAAAATTCTAAGCAGAACCCTTTGGAATGTAATAGGAGCATTACACAATCCAAACAGTAGCACTTGGTATGCAAAATTACCCCAAGGGTAGGTGAAAGTTGTTTTCATGTCCTGATCTTCAGGGGTTAGTTGAATTTGATTGTACCCACTAAAACCATCAAGAAAAAAGAAATAATTATTTCCTCCCAAGGTATCTAAAACTTTATCAATTAAAGGTAAAGGAAATTAGTCCTTAGAAGTGGCCTTATTCAGTTCTTTGTAATCCACAAAAACTATCCATTTCCCATTTTACTTCGAAACAATAGCAAGTTGTGAAACCCACTTACTATCATAAATACGATAAATGAAATTTACATCCAATAGTTTCTGCAACTCAGTTTTAACTATTTCTGGAAGTGGAGGATTCATCCTTCATTGAGGTTATCTAATTGGTCAGAAGTTATCCTGGACATTCATGTGATCATTGCACATACTAGGATGAATTCCTTTCATATTTGTATAATCCCAAGAAAATTGTTTAGCATGCAATTGTAACAAATCAATCAACCTTTTCTTTTGCGGTGCTTCCAAATGAGAATTTATGTTAGGTGTTTTTCCTAGAAATATCTCTATAGGCATGCTAATTGTTCCATATGTGGTATATGGATAAGTTGGAATAGATTGTAATTATTTTTGGATTACAAAGAAAGACTTTATTTCTTCTATCATATTCATAATGTTATTAGTAGGTGAATAAGGATTAATGGTAATATCACAAATACAGTCATCTTCAATATTTTTTTTAAAGGAAAGAGTTGATTCAATCATAAGGACTTTTTGAACATCATCATCATCACTATCCCCATTTCCTACCCACATGGGTGTTTCGTGAGAAGGACTTGGTTTAATTTGTTGATATAATGTAATTTTATTTGTAGAAGTTCCCTAGGAGATAGTCATATCTCCATATCTACACCCAATAAAGGAATAAGTTGTGGCCAACCAAGGACTTCCTAAAATCAAGGGGTAACCCCCTAGATTTGATTTGGGTTGTAGAACCATGAAATCCATAGGATATTCCAAGGAATCTACAGAAATAACTACATCTCCTAAAATACCTTCAGGTTGTACAATGGATCAATCTGCTAATTGGAGAACAATAGTGGTCTGTCGAAGATTATTTAATTGAATATTTTTCATTGTCCCCTTAGTCATGACATTTATGGAAGCTCTAAGATCAATTAAATTATTTTATATACAGATGTTATTAAAGTGAACATCTACAATAAGACTTTCACTATCTGTGTACTTAGTATTGAGAATGTTTCCAAGCATCAAATCAACTAAATCGCCAAATACTTGAACTATTGGAGGATATTTTCTTTTTCATCCCGGTTTCCTCAAACATAATTCTATAAAAGTTGTAGCATATATTGGTACATCTTTTATGGTATAGAACAATGAAATTTTAACACATACATTTTTCAATTCCCCAAGAA
Organism: Picea sitchensis; assembly: GCA_010110895.2. Lineage (NCBI taxonomy): Eukaryota > Viridiplantae > Streptophyta > Pinopsida > Pinales > Pinaceae > Picea > Picea sitchensis. The sequence continues at coordinate 59,479 of SNQJ01S0011030.1, forward strand.
AATCGAATTCAGGTAGTTTAATATAATTTCAGTGTTTAACCTTTTAGGATATGGGGGAGTTTGGATATTACTTGGTGGATCTGGTTTTTCTAAGGAATTGGATTTCTCTACTAAGGAAGATTTATCAATTGAATCATTTGATTCAACAATGTTTTCCCCATCATCTTGTTCCAAAATGATAGAAGAAGTTGGATTATCTGATTCAATAACTTTATCTTCATCATTGTTTTCCACAATAATGGGATAAGTTGGATTAACTACTTTCCTTGATTGGAGATGAATATATTGAAGATATATAGGGGGGATAGTATAGGTCAAATAACTCGGTAACTCAACATTGTAAGTGGGTTGAGATACTTTATTATTCGAGTTAGAAATAGGTTTGGTAGGAATTTGAGTTGTCCTTTGGAGTGGTTGTCTCAGTGGAAATCGTAATTGGTGTTGAGGTTGTTCCTATTGGAATGCAAGTTGTGGTTGAGGACAAAACTATTGTGGGTGTTATTGTGACCTATTTACATAAGGGAGAGTTCCTTGCCAACCTTATTTCCAAGATTTGTTTTGACCTTCGGGATTCCATTGTGGCCATGATGTTGGTGGATACCAAGTGGCAATTGGGTTTTTCAAGTGTTGTTGGTTAGCCCAAACCGCATTATATGATTGAAAAGGATTTGGATTTATACCAGGTGGATGATTTGGCCAAGGTATCTTTCATTTTAGGAGACAAAGTTACTCAAATCATTCACTTGTTCCTTTATAAACTGATTTTATTAGGCAATGAAGGAAAAATAATTGTATCATGGTCCTACTCACAAATGGCATATATTTATATACTATCTAAGGGACACTCATGCAAGGTATGTTTCTAAGGGACATGGGAGAAATGGTATGTATATAGCCACAAATTGGAATATGTTCTTAACAAATTTAACACTGAAACATTTATGAAACCCTAATGCTATGGAGAAAATAACCAATTGTTCATTACAACCATTAGATATGTTGCACTTCCAGAGGAAATTTGCAGGCGTTGGATGCCAAAATGGCAACAACTAATGTTTTTCATGGTTTGGATACTTAGCAGTGAATGAATGTAACCCAAAATAGTTCCAAAACATTCCTTGATTCACTCCCTGGAACATGCTTTGTTCTCTTCCATGCCCAACTGATATACTCTTCTTAACCTTTGGTAATTGCCATCATCAATCCTTTCACCATTGATATGAAGAATCATTGAATTGATTTGTTGGATCCTTTTGAAATGATATAACTTGTGGTATTTTTATCCATGCTATAGGTTAATTGTTAGCAATACGTATTCACATCTTAAGTAAATCCTATATTCCTACTCTAAAATTCATAGTATAAAGAAAAAACAGTTGAAAAGAAAATCGAAATATACATTTTAGGAATGGTAGCTAGGGTAAGTGGAAAGTGGCACTATCAAGATGAAAAAGGGCCTTATTCAAAACAAAATATATAGGAAAAAATATCATTCCAAGGTCCCATCACAATGCTCACTTTCCTCTTCAAGGGGGAAACCTCCAATTGAGAAACACTACCATACAATGATAATTCTCGACAGACCATTACATAGATTCATACGTGTATAAATATTTTCTAACTATCTAAACCCTAACCACTTGTGGTCCTAACATTAATGAGTACCAACTAAATAGTGTTCCTTATTCCATGAGGGTGACCCTTTACATTAATTAGCCACACACCAAATACCTAGAGGGATTATTCAAAGAGGATGGACTATACATTACTTATCTAAATCCTAAGTATCCATAACTACGGAGGTTAGGGTAGGACCCTCACACCTTCTAATCCACTAACCAACCTAACCTACTACCCCATTACCCCACTAACCCACTACCCCAAATAGCCTATCCTAATCCATTTGAATCCACTAACCTACCTAACACATGTAACCCTCATAAACCCATTACATTAATTAGGAAATTATTTGGACACTCCCAAGACACTATATAGAGGCTAACACGATGATTTTTGGATGTGAATTGTACTACAAAGATGTTAATGAGGTGCTAGAAGAGGCTTATTTGACACATCAATATGTAAGTGAGACACTACTACGATGTTAGGAGGATTTCTAAATATGATAATGAGATGCTAAGATACTATAGAGATGCAATAAGAATGTTATTGAGACATAAATGATGAATTAATGACACCAAAATTGACATAGGATGGTATAAAATGGGATGCCTTGGATGAATGCAAAAAGGACCCTTGGATGTCCTTTTTCTCAATTAAAACATAGAAGGATGAAAAATAATCTTATTATAGTAATGAGAGTCTCCATAAATTATATATCATCCCATCACATCAAATTAAGGTGGGGGGCTATTGGAACCACTTACCTAGCCAACTCATCCTTAAAACATTCATTCTCTACCAAGGGGGCTTCAAATTTTCCCATGAGTGGCTACAACTTATGGAGGGATATTGTTTTACTAATCCATCTCTTACCCATTTGTCATTTCTTATGACATGGACCAATTCATAATATTATGGAAATTTAACTATTTTTTTAACTCCTCTTCAAGTTATTACCCACTTTCACTTGTTATTAAGGTTGTTGATGATCAACCTTCAGTCTCGTTCAATAATTATTTTTTAAACCATATTTAAGGGCATCCTTGATATGTAGGATGTGGGCTCTAGTTTAACCTCATTATTTTTTCACCTTGCAATAATATTGTTTAAAACTCGAATAATGTGCTCTTGGTGGTCTAAGACTCTTCCCAATCTATGTGGGCCTTGGTTGCCTCTAGATTCACCATTGAAGTTAAGTCTTATCTATCTAAGTTTGGGGGTGGTACAAGGTTGATAATTATTAGTGCAGATATTATATAATTATTATGTCTGAGTTTTAATTCCATTGTGTATAGATCATTTTTGATATACTAATCTGTATTCATCAAATTAGTTACTTATGTTACACCAAGTTTAGAATTATAAGTTAGTTAAATGAAACACATTTGTAATGTTGAAGTGGTTGTTTTAAGCCAATTTTCATATGGCTATGATTTAATTAAGTTATAGCATATTTATAATGTTAGAAGTGGTTATTTTATGCCAGTTTTTCATATGGTTATGGGTTAGTTAAGTGCTATTTTATTTACAATGTTGAAGTGGTTATTTTATGCCAATTTTTCTATAATGGTCAATACCTTATTTGAATGATATATGAGAAGATGATTTTTTAACTAATGGAACCTTTGCCTTTTCTTTCTCTCTTAAGTTCTTGTTGGTATAATATTGAATTTTAAAATGATATTAGAGTCATGGGTTGTGGTTGTTTCTATTTGCTACACTTTTGATTTGACCAAGAGAAAAAGTTTATAATGACTCTTGCCCAACTAGAGAAGGTTATGGAAACATTTGTAGGGGAATGATTTTATACCTAGAAAGTGAAGATGCAACTTTATTTGATTAAGAATGGCTTATGGAATATAGATGAGAAAGAGTTGATACATCTAGATTATGATCCACTATGAAAATGGAAAGTTAAAGATAGCAAGGTCATGGCTCTCATTAAAGTGGGCTTATCTAATACACAAATCCATCTTATGGATTTGCATAATACATCTTAGGGAGTATGGGACATAATAGAGATTTTATTGAGATCCAAGGCCCAAAATGTTAAAGTGTGCAAAAACACTTGAATATATTGGGAGGATAGTGGAAAATCATGTCATCAAATTCAAATACTTGACAACTTAACTTTGGAGATGAGATCCTTGGTTGATTTTGATGGTGTTATTGGCATGGAAAAAACCTATGGAAACATGACCTCTACTTTAGGAGGGCTATAAATTAGTTTATGAAGCATGTTTAACAAAAAAAACCTTATTAAATAAAGCATAACCCTCTCCTAACCAACTATTAAATTGTTGAGGTAGTACCCCACTTAAATCAGCCCATTTATTTGTTAGGATATTTAAACACTTAAGATTTAGTTAAGATCAATTTGGTCTACTGTGTCTTTAGGTAAACATGTGCTTCTTTAGTATGCATTTTTATTTATGTAATCCAGTGGTCCCAAGATGTTCTAGACACAAAGTGATCCAACAACTCACATTCTCCTCGATACTAACAATTATACTGATACATGATTTAACATTTGATTGGTCCATGGTCTCTATTTAAAGAACATGTGTGTCATTTGTTCAATATAGACTATGAGAAACTCTTATGTACTTTATTTTTCATTTATATAATTCCTCAACTGGCCATGTTGGCCGGGGTCGTGGACTGATTCTCTCTTTAAGGGTTTTAACCTTGTAAAATCATTGATGTACTAATATTTGAAGTAGTTGTGCAAGCAATTACTTAAGGTGTTTGTCTTGTACCCTATTTTGTTGAACAATATTCACTTCTAAAGTGTGAACACTCAATTTGATGACCCAAATGTTAAAATCATGAACAACATTTGAAAAGTGACCTTGAAAACCATAAAAAAAAACAATGTTTATATGTTTCGATTTTTGTTTAATGAACTTGTTTTATAATTTTTTATAATAAATTCATAATATACTATAAATTTAATGACCAATTTTATAATATTTTATTAATCAATAAATTTATGTTTTAAATATAAATGATTTTAAAAATTGATACAAATATTAAAATCACAAAAGTTTGTAATGTTTATTCATTACTACAATTGCACAATATATTTTGTAAACTTTATTCATTAATACAAAATTAGTCCATTCACCAAGTTACTAAGCTACTCGATTCTCTTGCAAAAATCGTTAAAGAAGGCTCTTGGTGATTTATTTTAATGGTAAGAAAAGTCCATTTACCAACTAATTCACTGTCTTACAAAATTCATTAAAGAGAATTTTTGGTAATTTGTTTTAGATCATGGAGTGTACTTTGACATAGTGATTGCTTGCATCACGCTTTTATAATTAGTCTAGTTATAATGCGTTTTTTCTCATTAAGAAAAAATGATTTTGGAAATGTGTTTATATGAGAGTTAAATTATTATGTTATGGAGAACAATTCAATATCTACATTGCAATTTAGATATAATGAAGAAATACTACTTACAATGTACTCAATCATAACTTCAATTTATGAGAATAAAAAGTCACAATAACAAATCAATTGGAGATGTATCATAACTTCAATTTATGACAATAAAAAGTCACAATAACAAAGCTATTGGAGATGTCATAAAAAGAGATCAACATTCTAGTCCCAATTATGGAAGAGAAATCTTCACCCAACATCTCATTGTAGGAGATCTTCATAACTATTTTATTTTCCAATAAAAAGTCACAATAACAAAGCTATTGGAGATGTCATAAAAAGAGATCAACATTTTAGTCCCAATTATGGAAGAGAAATATTCACCCAACATCTCATCGTAGGAGATCTTCATAACTATTTTATTTTCCAATAAAGTTTATATTTGAAATAAGTTGAAAAAGGGAATAAACTTGTTTTTCGAATATATTGCTAGAAATTTAAAGATGGAAGATTTAAAATTTTTTGTGAGGACACTTTGAACTAATTTCATAAAATGTCACATTAACAAATGAATTGGAGATTTCATAAAGAGAGACCAACATTCTAGACCCAAATATGGAAGAGAAGTATGCACCTAACATCTCATTGTAGGAGATCTTCATAACTACTTTATTTTCCAATAAGGTTCATATTTGAAATAGGTTGAAAATTGGGTTAAACTTGTTTTTCAAAAATATTGCTAGGAATTTCAAGATGAAAGATTGACGATTTTTCGGAGGACACTTCGAACTAATTTCATCCTCATATGAACCAATGTCCTTCAAGAAAGACAATCTAATTTCATCCTCTCATAGGAACCAATGTCCTTCAAGAAAGACAAGAATTGGGTGACTACTTGGGATGAGGTATGTTTATCAATTTTTTGAAACTCAAGACTAATCAACCTCAACTTCTAACCTCACGGCCTTACTATCTTCCAAAAACAAAATCCCCAATTTATAGCCAGAGAAATTGTCTAAGGAAACAAAATACCAACTGTGAATAGAAATTCAAAATAGACAAACAATAGTCAATGAGGGTCCAAACATATTAAGATTGGGAAACAAAAAACATGAGGTATTCTTTGTCAAATAAAGTTATAACTAATTGGTGGGTAACTGACACCTAGGAAAACAAGACATAATGATTAACAAATATGGAAATAATGATTAACAAATATGGAAATCACACACACACACACACACACACACGCACATATATTGTAAATAAGCGAGATGAGAATCCTTATATTCGACCAAGAAAAAAGTACAAAGTGATACATAAAATTGTTGATAGCAAAAGACCCCCTAGAAAGAGAACATGGGAACACTGAAGACAAACCTATGCTAAAATAGAACCACAAGGAGTACATGGGCATAACAAGATGAAACATTAAAAAGACAAGGAGAAAGGGTCGGGTCATTGTGTTGGCTAGAGAGGATCCTTTATGGCTTCTTTTATTACGTACATCAATTGAACTAGAGGAACTGATAGGATCAACATCCTTCGCCACCAAAGCTAGATGCTTTGAGGAAATTATAGAATCTTGAGCTGAGAAAGCTAACGGTGCTTCCTTATCATTGTTTGAATTATCTAATTCATGATGACATTTTTGAGTCCCTAAGAGCATGGTTATGGCCATGATCATGTCATTTGATTCATCATTTTCAAGGGGAGTGTGAAAAGGTTGAACTGCAGAATTAAGAGTCCAAATTTATGAATCTTCAGGATGTTATGTTGAAGCCAAAGCTGGTGTTTTGGGTATGTGGTTGGTTGTTGTGCATTTGTTGGAGACTGCAACGGTGTTGTAGAAGGCAGAGGAGCTAGGGTTTTATTTTGATGTTTCTTATTGTCAGATGAAGATTTCGAGTGACTTTTTTTTATTTTTAGGGTCTTTCCAACCATTGTCCCTTTTCTATGCTCCAGGGGATGAGAATGGGGTTGGGGATAAAGGACAAGTTTCCTGAATATGCCCTATTTTCTTATAGGAGTGACCCCTGAAGAAAGTGTTCTCATAATTGAACAACTGCATGTAAGGATCATACTCAGTCCAATATATACGAAGCATATCTGGTAGCCCTTGACTGAGGTCGATTTCAACGCATATGCGGAAAAAGGTGACAAAGACTTTTGTTATCCAGTCTGTGTCAATCTTGATAAACCTACCCAAGACATTGTCCAAGGTAGGTAAAAAAGATGGAGTACAAAAATGAAAAAGGTAAATGGAGAGTCTCACCCAAACCTGTGTAGTCATAGCAGTCATCGCCAACGGGTTGAACTCGGGGAACCATCAATGCATGGAAAGACTAGATGTTCCCCATAACCATGGACCTTTCTCCAGCACGCGTTGGCAATTTGCCTCTGTCAAAAAGTTAAGGATGAAGAACCCTTTGGAGAAAAATAAAAACTCATCACGTAACGACTAGGTCTTATTTACGCATTCTCTTAGTGCAGAAGTCGAGGGCCAATCTGTTCTTATTTACACATTCTCTTAGCGTAGAAGTCGAGGGCCAGTCTGTTGAAATGACAGATGAGGGATTTTTTCTACTAGATAAATGTACAGCCAAAGACTTGGGTATCTTCGACCTCTGTTGTTGGAGGTTTTGTGGATAGCTCTATAATGAAGGAAGAGCCAAAAATCTTTTTTTCTCCAAAAATTTTAGCCTTATACCCCAACGGAGCAGAAATCCTTGTTTTCATGGTGTGCTTGTAAGAGCTTGGTTGAGTAGAGGATGGTTCTCCTCCACACAGACGAGAAACGAGAGAAATGGTTGCATTATTTATATTCCCATAGCCTTGAAACAGAGATCCATCAACAAGGTGTCATCCTTCAAAGATGAGTAATTGAAAGCAAGGTGAAATGCCTGTCACTTGGTGGATCTCGGCTTTGAGCTAAAAAATGGAGTTTGAATCATGAGCATGAAAGCAACGAGAAGAACCGACAATGCTATTTACGAAAAGGGGAAATCCTGCATCAATCTCAGATCAAGCCACGGTATGATGAGGGAAGGCTCTTCATTCCCAAATAATGCAATGCTAGTTGATGGTGGGTTTCTTTCGATCCCTGCGGACCATCATTTTTTCGTGACCTTTCTCGCATTGTGGAAACCCTAGATTGATTTGTGTTTCTTTCTTCAATACTGCGTCGGTTCTAGTAAGTGAATACTGCTTAGGTCAAAACGGTGGTTTCCAACCTCTCCTTGTCGATGAAGTTGGGCTCTTCCTAGGCAACACAGGGCTGCGACTCCTGGAATTGTCGCTACGGGAAGCAGAAGATGAGCTGAAGGATCTCGACCGAGACTGGGAGAGGAATCGTGAACCTGAAGCGGAAGAAGAGCCTGAATATGATGAGGAACCAGACATCGACCGTAATGGGCTTTCCCTCCGCGGCCACCCAATTCTCACCATGTCGTTGCTGCTCAAAATTTGGAAATCATATTAATCTCCCAAAAATATACTATTTTATTACAATTATCCTAAAATGGGAATCTAGCTTACGACATCATTTGCAAGGGAAGATTTATGAGTCCATATCAATGTATAATATGATGCGATCTCAATATATAACGTGCTTAAAAGGTATATAATATTTAGACAATGTATTGTTTAGTACCCTTACTATCCAATGAATCTATGTGTAGTCATTTTGGGATGGGTATGATGATTAATGTGAAGTAATTTTGCTTAATAGGAGGATAAAACATTCTCGTTTCATAGGTGGCTAAAAGTAAATTTTAAGTTGGGAGAGGGTGCTAAAATATAGGCAATTTTTTAAAGTGTGTTGACTTGGGATATTTAAAACTATCTCATAATAATAGAATTTATCAATACACACAAAACAAATTAAGGCACCAAAGTAATATATTGAAGAACATAACTAAGACCGTATTATACATAAGCATGTACTAAAGAGGACTTAAAAGGGATTAACAAATACCATATGAATATAGAATAAAGGGGAATCAATATTTCTAATTATATCATCTAATCTTTATACTTAGTAAAAAGGAATTGAAATAATTCAAATGGTAATGCCAAATCCTAAAGATTGAATAGATAATTCAGGAAAATCAAGCATGGGAATGGTTATTTGTGATAATAAGTAAATTGAATTGGATATTTACTTCAAACCATTCAAATGGTAGTTCCTAATCCTAAGGCTTCAAGAGATAATTTTGGAAAAGAAAACATAAAAGGGATTATTCAAAAAATAAGTAAATCCAATTGGATATCACTCTCAAACATAGGGAGTCTAGCAATAACTTCATTGAAATCATGACCATGAAATAATATTTATATAGGAAAATGAGAATTCCATTCTAAACAATAAAAGAGACTCAAGTTATCATCAAGAAAATTAAGAGACTTGGATTTGGGTTGGGAAACATAAGACATAATTCATTGAATTATTGGTTTCTAGCTCACCAATTAGAATCTTTTCAATTATGCACATGTTTTTGAGACATGCAAATAGTTCATATTTAGAGATTGGTGAATGGGGCAACTGACAAGATCATGAAATCTAGAAATGATATATTATACCTCAGTGCTCATCTCACGCACGTGCTATAATGATGGGGCAAAGACGTGAACAGTCAAATGGCTAAGTGTGCATTCAGTTTTGGGTGATGGACGACGAGTCGGACTGGCTCAGCAAGATGCACGACAAGTCCTTGAGGAGGCATCCAGAGAATGCTTGGTGAGTTGTACAACGAGTTTCCAATTTTGGTATCTTTATGGACGACTCGTGGGTGTATCTATGGGCTGGTTAGGATTGTGTACAAGCGAAAATGCTAGGATGATCAAGGAGGATGTCTCGTCGAGTAGGACGGGAGCCCAACCAATGAGATGTTATGTTTGGTTTCTTGGCAGGGATGCGGCAGATTGGAAATGTGGTAGATTGTGTATCATCTATGGCAAGCCGACCTTGGTGGTATGTGTGTTGAAGGTATGCATATGCCTTATGTGAAGGGGTATGATCTTTGGTGACTATCATGGGTCAGTCTAGATGGATAGTAGCACGATTGCATGTTGGGTAGTCGGTTGTCCGAGTATGCTTGGTTCAGGGGAAGGCACACATAGGTGTCGATGGTGCAACATTGCCTATGGTGAAATTAGCATTTGAACTTCCGCAATTATAATAAGCATGCTTGGTTAGGTTTGCCAGGGCATGATGGAGAGGTATATTCTGAATGATTCAAGTGGGTTGTTGGTTAAGCCCAACACGCAAGGTCATACCGGTGTCGCTCGACAACTAGACTTCTTGGGTGGTATGGGACTCTCAAGGGTGACAATTCTAGCCCCATGACAGATGGTATCAGAGCCAATTTGATTGGAGACGGATCGATGAATCTCTTCACCATTGTCACTCCCATGACAGATGGTATCAGAGCCAATTTGATTGGAGACAGATTGGTGAAGCTCTTCACCATTGTCACTCTCATGAAGGATGGTATTAGAGACAACTCATCCCATCCTCGATACTGCAGTCAGAACAATTGTGAAGGAGGGGGTGCACATGTTGACAAATGGGTGCACGAACGCAGAGTTGCAACAACAACCATAGAAGGTATACAGTTGCAAAAAGTGTGAAGAACGGATGATGGGAACGGTGAATGATGACAAAAAAAAGCTAATCTTTGACAAAGAAACGTGGAGGTTGATGAAAGTAGCCAACACAAGTTTAGAAAGGATGATATCCTTCACAACAAGATGGGATGCGTTGTATGAAGGAAAGAAACCTCTCTTTGCAGATGAAGGTTTCCAAATCTTGGTGGCAAGATTGTCTAAGGAAAGGGAACCCATTACCATTGTCATCGACATCGTAGAAAAACAGAGTTTGTTTGAAGGCATCAATTCCATCACTTGTGAAGAAGGTTTGGGTCAGCATTTCACAGGGTATTACCCAAAAGTAAATCAAGCTAGTGAACTACAAGAATCTTGTAGAGAAGAGGGAAAGGAAGGAATTGGAAAGATGAACTCATCAAGGGTGGAGTCACTCAGCAAGGGGGACACCCATGAAAGAGGCAGAGTCAAGGAAAAGAAGTAGGTTGAATTACTTAATCACAGAGGTAAGCCAATTCGTTGTTTCTTATGCAATATTAACCATTTCGCACAGAATTTTCCTTTGAAGGAGATGTTGGAATAGATGGTCAAAAACCAAGAGAAGATTGCAATGCAGAATCTTGTATTCTTGGGTGAGTTAAACCAACCGCTACTAAAACCAACAAAGGAAATGATGGAAGAGGTTGAGAAATTGACGAAGCATCTAGATGAGTTCAAAACTTAGAACGATGGACAACGATCGCAAGACAAGGATGGAAGACTTTGTCATCTGGATCTAATAGTGAGTGGGGTGAAGGTGGAAGCATTGGTTGACACCGGATAAAATCAAAGTTTTATTAATGAACAAACTGTGACATTGCTCCATCCAAAGGCTGAGGGAAGTATGGTTGTGTTCAAGGTAGTCAACTCAGAGATGAAGTCGATGGCATAGGTGGTTTGTTCAACACCATTGAGAGTTGGAAGTTGGTTTGTCACTTGGGATGTGATGGTGGCTCCGTTGGGTGATCATGTGATGTTCTTAGGGAAAGACTTTCTGAAGCATGCCAAAGAAGTTCCTGTACAGCATAAGGGTTACTCGGTGTTCTTGGACAAATACAAAACACCAAGTCTTCCCATGACGATGAAGAGAAAGCTTGGATGGAAGCTTAGAAGTTATGCGAACAGGTTTGTTGAGGGAGTTTGTAGAAGTGAAAAATGACCCCATAACATGAAGCAACAACAAGAATTAAATCCAACGAAGAGTTCTTTGGGTGTCATGAAACAGAGGGAATGAAGTATCCAAAGGTTGACAGCATTGGAGATTTCGATGAAGTCTATCATGAAGAAGATAGATCGGTTGTGGAGCATGTATGACCAAGAGTAAGTTAGGGAGGATGATATAAAGTCATCCATCACAACACTTGCAGAAGTCACTACACAGGAAACGCAACCCAAATCGCCTTTGTAATATTCCCAGGAAGAGCCCCAATTGTAATAATGAATTGTAAACTTATTTGATAGGCTGATGAGTCGAGTTATAATAAGCTAGGAGGCTTATGTGGTGATTAGGTTAGAGAACCTAGATGCAAAGGCCAGTGAGCCTACTATTGTATATGTGTAAATGCTCATATATTTAATATAATTACATCATTGCGTGTAGACCGACCACGAAGAAAGAGTTATGGGGGACTAAGCTCCACTAGGTAGGGTGAGGGAGGGGGCTAAGTGGCTAGGCCTATAAGCTAAGCTAGAAAGGCTTACCTCTAAGGGAATAATATTTTATTATTATTATTTCCTAAAGGCTAAGGTGGACATGAACAGTTTTGTCCTAAGTTCCTAGGAAAGGGAGCGAGTGCAAAGTGGAATGCATGCGGCTATAGGAAGTCAGGTGTCGACCTAAGAGGATGTAGTTATATCCAGGAAATCCATCCTGTTAGGAGGTTCACTTTCCATTCAGGTTTGCTCCCCATCCTAGCGGTGGGGACCAGTCTAGAGTCTCCTCACGACCCTTACGATTCTCTGGAAGTCTGTCACCCTTCCCAAAATTCACCAGGGATTCACGTATTGAACCAGTTCTCCTTCATCATCGCCTCTGTATCTACCACGCACCTTGGGAACCTATGGGGATACTGGAGTTATCCCGTGTGTATCATGTGAAGTCCGAGCACCCTATAATTGTCTGAGTCATGCTGTGTCATAATTGTTGGTTGTTGCATCCCACGTAATTCCTTGACTCAGTGTGGCTTGTTGCCATCGTCTATTCCTTACTGAGCTTTTTTTTTGTCTTGACCTTGATGGAATTGAGTTGAAGCTAGTTAAAGAAGCGGTTTGTCAAGCCTGTGGTTGAAGAGGCAGGTTTTCAGGCCTGTGAGCAACTCTCTCAAGGTGAGAGAGTGTGTTGAGGAAGTGATTTCTCCTAGAGGGAGTCCCATAGTTGCTACAGAGCTTTGAGAATTCTAGTATGTCCTATTGTTGAAGCCCTGGAAGGGAGGTGGAGGAGCCGATGGACTCTGTGACAGTGAAGGTGTATACACTTAGGGTGGGACAGACATGTGGGGAATGAGAGTCTGTGGGCAGTGGGTGTAAGTGGCTCCTGGGAGAGAATCTTTCCTCTTAAACTATGTGACTTTCTGTTGTTGGCATCACCTGTGTCTATTTTGTTAGCACATATTATTGATAAACGATGTTTTTTTATCCCTGTGGTGGAAAAATGCATGAAAGGGTCATAATGCGTCCCACTTTTGGATTTTATCCTAAGTTTTGGGGCGATTTGATGGTTTGGCACGTCAATCATCTCATCGACTTCCCATCATCGGCATCCACGTCCACCTACTATATTCCCAGTCAACATCCAACGGGGATCCCAATGGCATAGTTTGGCGGATTCTAAAATTGGCGGGCGGTTAAGCTTAGTGGTGGCGCTAAATCTAGTGGGTGCGCCCATATCTCATATCAGGACTAGATCTATGGCCATAGTTCATTGCGGGGATGAAACCTGCTCAGGCGATAATTTTCTTGAGCAGTCCTGCAATTGAAACCGTGGTTTAGCAAAAGGACTACGTGGAAAAAGGTGGTGGATTGCGGGCTCAAAAGTAGTGTGAACCCAAACCACCTTTGAGCATCCTTGAAATCATGTGTTTATATGGTGTCCTATTCGAGAGAACTACATGGTCACCCCCTAAGCATTTAATATCGTTGATTTCCTGATGCAGACAGTTAATGAAGGTGAGGAAGGTTGGTGAAACCTTGTCTCACCACTTAAATGGAAAGCCAGAAGGACTGTCAGCAAGTCGTCTCTTCTGCAGGTCCCCTCTGAAACATGATTGCGTCCGATAGAAGCTAGCGTCTGAATGAATATTGCATGTGAAATCTTCCAGAGAACATGCAGACGTAAATCCTTGAAATCAAAGACTCGAACACACCTCTGTTGTTTGTGGTGAGTTGTCCTGAGTATATAGGAATCATTTTGATATTTTGTTATGGTGGATGGTTGAGTTAAGCTCCCGTATTGTAAAGTTTTAATGAAGCTTTGGTTCTCTGGTTATGTGACTTGATTTGATACCTTTTGTTTAATGAAAGTCAGCTTCGATTTCCATATTATTTGACTTTGATACGAAAGTGTCCATGATTGAAGGATTCACATGGATTCTTAGCGATTTGTTTCAATGTATGTTTGATCACAGTTTTGTTTTAACACTCTTTAGTTTCCATAAACTTTGAATCCAATAGGATCTTGTTTTCTGAGTTTTTCTTCCTTAGGTTGCTAGAAAATCAGATGTCCATAGCAGACCTCTACCTTCTCCTCACCAGTTCTTCCTCCTACTCACTTTACTACAACTTACTAACTGAAGTTGGATCAATACCTCAACTGCTTGTGCATGATGGTCTAGCATTGCTGAGTTAAAATGATATTTTGTTGATTCTGCGCCCATTTGACCTCTTTAAATTATTCATTGTGACATACAAAATGATGGGTACTGGGCTTACCTCCAATGCGATATGGAGGTGAATTATAGTGCTAACACGTTTGACATAAGATTTGATTTGAAGAAGCAAGTTGTCAGGCCTATGAGAAATTCTCCCGGGTGAGAGAGAATTCTGGGAAGTGAGTTCTCCTTGAAGGGAGTCCCATAGAAGCTACAATACTCTGAGACTTCTGGTCCATCATGTTGTTGAATCCCAAGGTAAGAGAGGTGTAGAAGCTGATGGACTTGTATTAGTGAAGGTGTACCCTCCTGGGGTGGATTAGGCTTGTGTTAGCGTCAGAAGAATTGCGGGGCGAAAAGTGGGTTACTCCAAACCGTCAATACGTGCCCCCGAAATTTGAAAGGTGTAAATATTGATGTGACATGTTAGTGTTAGAACATTGAAACCCTAGGGCCCAAAGGATGCATGGGACCAGAGGTCGCAGTCCGGAGACCAGACTCTCCAAAATAATTGTGCTATGTTATGCACTGGAGGGACCCCCCCACTGTTAAAGGTAGAATGACAAGTGGGGGGGGGGGGGNAGAATGACAAGTGGGGGGGGGGGGTGCGGAATTGATTACGAGCCATCGATCTGAGCATTGATGATCACAGCTGATGATACTTGCATGAAGATTAACCACTATAAGAAAATAGTCATATCTTCTTGTTGAGGGCTATATCGCATCTCAACCGTTGGTTTATGATGAATAGTGGACCGTATATCCATTCCCGACACTTCGCAAGTTTTCCCATTCGGCACTCTAGGGAGTTACAATGACTTGGGTTAGGAACTTCCAAAGCTATAAGGCCCAAATTTTTGAGTAATCACCTATCGACCTAGCACTGGGACACGACCGTGGTCCCATGCGAATTAAGGGCTCAAGGAAAACGAAGGCTAGTGCCCAAAAACTGTGTTAAAGAATGGAAAAGGGGTTAGGAAGGAAGCCCGTGGGTTTCATCTGGTTTGAACCTACATCATAAGAGGTACTGAAGACCTGGGAACTTTATGATAGGGTCCAACAAAGATCTAAGAGCCATTAGCTCAGAGAAAAGAGATCCACTGCACAAGAAGTGCATCAAATAAAAAGCACGAGTTTTAAAGGATCATAGCTTTCTGCTCAAGGCTCGGAATTGAGAGAGGAAGCAGTCATTGGAAATTTCTCAAAAAGAGGATTCCAGATGTAATGATTACATTAAAATAGAAAAAAAATGCTAGAGATGACTACAGATTGAAGAAAGAAGGACAAATATGATTCTTCATTTGCATTCAAATCTTTAAGAAGTCATTGGATCATATGTTGGGTTCAATAAGCAGCATGGAAACCACAAATTAAATTATTTTTTGGGGAAGACAATCGAGGTGACAATATTTCCACATCAAATGTGAATTATAGGTGAAGAAATCCATTTGCGATACATGATAATGTCTGAACCATAAGTTCATATGGAGATGTAGTGCATGGGAATAAGGAAGGTTTTATGGAATATGAAAGAGTTTGGAGACACGATGTGACATCTCCAAAGATCAGTGCTATAGATTGGAGGTATCACCTCCATTATTTCTAACAAAGTGCGCAGTGGAAGCATGGCATGAAGGTCATCAAATATGGCATGATAGAAGTTGACTTTGCCAGTCAGGTTGAAAAATCAGATGGGTGAAGTTAGGAGAAAATAATAGTTCATCAAGATAATACCAATGTTGATATGATCAGTCATGGAAAGGCTAAACGAAATTGCTTCAAGAAAGAAGTTGGTTTTAACTATCCAAGGTTACTCAGAGAACATGACTGGATATATAATTGGGGCATGAAGGAATTGGATCGGAGGGATCCAAGTAATAGGGGAATGCTGAAAATTAATATCAGCATAATATGTGGTGGAAAGTATGCAAAGTAGATAATGAAAAACTCTTGGATGGAGTCAAGTCCATGAACATCCTAAGATAATGTAAGAAGAAATCATGAGATAGATATCAAGCTAATAGGAATGCATGTCAACACTCTAGGAAGGGAAGCTAGAATAATAGAGGATTGTTGATGCACTCCAAGGGTGTGAAGGTATTTCCATAAGAGCATGGAGATATCATGTCAAGAATAATTTAAAAGTGAAGTGACTTATAAAGAGAAATCAATAAGGAACTAGGAAGAAGAAAACAGTTCTATGCATGGTTTTGAATGCAGAAGAGATGGTGCCTAAAATAATCCATCTTAAGTAACATAGAGCCATGAGTGACAACCCAAAAGGTTGGAGGTAGCACCTGAATCTATTATGGTAAGGTAAGAAGGAATTTCATGTGATTCTATGTAACTGGAAAAAAGGGGCATATGTGCATCCTTATAGTATGCTAGAGATTGGATAGGTAAGTCAAGTTTGAAGCTAGTTGGGATAGATGGATCTAGAAAACAAATAAAAGTTGAAGGTTAATGTCAACATTAGTAATTGGCTGGAAATGCAAAGGAAACCAAGAGTGATTTGGCTAGAAAGTGCTCAGGGAAAAAATAGTCATGTACAGTGACTACAATGAGAGCATAAGAAGATTCAGGAATCTGAGAAGAATTGAAGACTTCTAGGATTAGCAAGGAAAATTTGCACATGGGAAATAAGTTGTTGAAATTGTGGTAGCGTTGCAGCAGTTGAATTAGGGTTGGTTCAACAACCATAAGCAGAAAAACAATTCTTTCATGTTGCAAGTGTTGTTGATGATGTTGCTACATATGGAAGGAAGCAACATAAACTTGAAGGTTGGTTAGGTTTGAAAAACAGGCATGAAAGCTTCTACATCCATCATCCATACATGTAACATCAAATTTATTAATGGAAGTCACGCAGGTATGAGTTTTTATTACTATTTTTGCATAATTGCTAAAGGGAATTTAGGTAAGAATTTCCTTAGCCAGAGTTATTTTATAAAATCACATGATTATATTATTTGAATGCATACCATTGGATGTGGTAAAGACTAGAGACATGTATTAATTCAAATCTTTTTAGCTTCTGAAAGCACACACTGACATAGTAGAATGTCATGTTAATTTGGTTATGGGGTGATAACCAAGAATTAAAAGATAATAACTTTTTATAGGAATGAATGTCAGTAAGCTAGTCATGTATGAGACTGGGACATGGTTGGACATGCCAAGATATGGATATGGAAAGGTTATGAGCCAAACAAGTACTAAACTCTTCCTACCTTTAAATAAGAGTTGGATTGCAACCTTTTTCCTAACACTAATGAATACCACAAAATTATATTCTTGGTGTAGTGTTTGGGTAGAAAAGGAAGGCATCCAATTAATTGGGAAGAGAATAGGAAGTGTGTGGAGAATGTGTCAACACATTGGCCAGAATTCCAACTTATGGATGGTGAGATACATGATTGAGATAAAGAGAATTACATATTTCAATACAAGGTGCACTGAATAAGTATGCATTGAGAATTGCACTCGTGCATAGTAAGTGATATAATTGTGTACTAAATGCAATGGTTGAATGTGTTTTGTCAGTACATGAATATATATTATTGCATGGAAATAATTGTTACTAACAGATGAAATGTTGTGAACTCATGAAGTTGAGGACATTTCAAGGAGGTGTTAGACATTGCAACAGGAAAGTTGCAAGTCATGTAGTCACATGAGCATTGACTACAACAAATTTTCTTGTTTAGAAAAATAAGTGATGAACTTACAGATATTACTGTGAACATGCATATGCATAGAATGACGAGTCGTTCTATTTTATTAAATTGTTGGGTAATTGTGATTGAATTTCTAGGTGCAATCAATTCTAATATCACCACATAAGGTTTTGTACATATTGCAATTGAATTATGATGTATGGGAAATATTGACAATTTGTTGGTTGTATGCAAGATGAAGCATTGTAGGAAAAAAAAAATGGTATGTAGTTTGGTGCCTGTGGAAAACCACAAGGACAATTGCATTCATAATATGGCAACAACCAAGAAGAATTATGAAATAGAATTTCATGTTTTGGGGAAAACTTTAATTCCCTTTTGAACTAAGTTGGAGTTCCTAAATGAATTATTTTATGTTTTCTAATGATAACTGCATGTGGGTGATGTAGATGATATGATGTTGATTAAAGTTAGAATGTTGACTACAAAGAGTAGCTCAGTGAATATGTTGATTGGAAATATCTAAGGGCAGTTGGAACTCCGGGAGCCACGATGCTCTAAGACTTCTTAAGCCAGCATGATGTTAAAGACCAAGGAAAGGGAGGTGTAGCTGCTGATGGAATGTGTGACAAAGAAGGTGTACACTCATGGGGTGGGACAAGCATGTGGGAATGAGAGACTATTGGTTGGAGTGATGCTGAGGTTTGGTACCTTGGACTAGACCATGTTTATATGAATTGTGGACTGTCACTATCTTGGGAATCCATTGCCCCGATGGATTCATAGCCCTCTTCAGGGGTAGAAGGTCTTCTCAATCAAAAGGTGTAGGAGGAGAGTGTTTATGTCTATGGAGTCATAACCCTGCTAAGAGTTTATCAAAAGTGAGATCTAAGGTTGGGTGGAACGTCATGGATCTACAACCAGTCGGTGATTTCAATGAGGTTTAATTGAAGCATGTAACAAGGAACAATGATTTGAATGATTTCCTATAGAAACTCTATGGAATAGAGAAATTGAATTCCATATTTAGTATGAACAATATAATTGATGATTGAAAGTAGAACATTGGCTAGATAATAAGCTTCCAATAGCTAAATCTTGGAGATTTTTGAAGAATTTTTGAATTGTATATGTATAAGCAAGTTGCACTGAGGACAATGCAAAAATAAGGGGAGGGGATTGTAATATCCCCAGGAAGATCCTCAGTTGTAATTATGAATTATAAACATATTTGATAGGCTGGTGAGTTGAGTTATAATAAGCTAGGAGGCTTATGTGCTGATTAGGCCAGAGAGCCTAGATGCAAAGGCCAGTGAGCCTACTATTGTATATGTGTAAATGCTCATATATTTATTATAATTACATCATTGCGTGTAGACCAAACACAAAAAAAGAGTTATGGGGAACTAAGCTCCACTAGGTAGCATGAGGGAGGGGGCTAAGTGTCTAGGCCTAGAGGCTAAGCTAGAGGGCTTACCTCTAAGGGAATAATATTTTATTATTATTATTTCCTAAAGGCTAAGGTGGATATGAACGGTGTTGTCCTAATTTTCTGAGAAAGGGAACAAGTGTGAAGTGGAACACATGTGGCTACACGAAGACAGGTGTCGACCTGAGCGCATGTAGTTATAGCTCGGAAAGCAAGCCTATTAGGAGGCTCGCTTTCCATTCAGGGTTTTTCCCCATACTGGTAGTGGGGACCAGTTTGGAGTCTCCTCACGACCCTTACGATTCTCTAGAAGTCTATCACCCTTCCCAAAATTCACCAGGGAGTCACGTATTGAACCAATTCTACTTCATCATCGCCTTTGTATCTAGCATGCACCTTGGGAACCTGCGGGGATACTAGAGTTATCCTATGTGTATCTTGTGAAGTCTGGGAACCCTATAATTGTCTAAGCCATGTTGTGTCATAATTGTTGGTTGTTTCAGCCCATGCAATTCCTTGACTGACTATGGCTCGTTGCCATCATCTGTTCCCTACTGAGCTTTGTTGTTGTCCTCTCCTTGATGGAACCATGGATGATTTTAGGGGATAAATTTCACTCATGGGCTAATTTTCCATGGTTTTTCCAAAAACGAGATTCGCTATTTTTAAAATGATTCGCCCAAATTCTATAGGATAAAATTATTTTACCTTAAAAATCACCAAAATTTTATAAAAACTATATAAAATCCTTATAAATTTGAATATTTTTACAAAAATATTGCCAAACATTTATAGTTGGCATATGAAGGATTAGTAAGATTCGCTAAGTTTTCTACATTTTAAAACAAATTTCCATCCTTAAAATCATCCCTAGATGGAACTGATTTGAAGTTGGTTGAAGAAGTGAGTTGTCAGGCTCGTCGTTGAAGAGGCAAGTTGTCAAGCCTGTGAGCAACTCTTTCCAGGTGAGAGAGTGTGTTGAGGAATTGAACTCTCCTAGAAGGGAGTCTCTTAGTAGCTATAGTACTCTGAGACTTCTGGTCCATCCTGTTGTTGAAGCCCAAGGTAAAGGAGGTGTAGTAGTCGATGGACTTGTATTAGTGAAGTTGTACCATCTTGGGGTGGAGCAGGTGTGTGGGGAATGAGGTTCTATGGGTTGTGGGCATAAGTGGCTCCTGGGATAAAAGGTCCTTCCTGTTGTTTTGTGCAACTTCCTTATTGCCCTTGCCAAGCCTAGAATTCACTTTTTCGATGAAGTTTAGTCCCAGCTCTCGGGTGACCCACTACTGAGCGTGATGAGCAGTGTGGTCTAAGGTTAGGAGGTTCATGGAAGGTCTACACGCAGTTGGTGGTATTCTAATAAAAGATAAGTACCACTTTTATGTTCATTTGCATGTTGTGTAACAATATAATGTTGTAATTGATGAGTATTTCCTGTGTATGTTGTATATGATGCATGTGTAGGCTTACTGTTATTTATGCATTAATATGTTATATATATGTAGAATAATCATTCTATGTTTATATGGATGTGTATTTGTTTCTGCAAGTATCTCTGCATGGCATAGCCCAGTATTTTAAGGTTGGAGTTGTCACAGATCAAAGTAGAGTAGTATATTTGCAAGAGTAGCGTGGCCCTGTTATCGCACGGTTTGTAGGAAATGTCTAAAGAGCTTGAGTCAGGACTTGGAACCGACGTAACATGAGCTTCCCCACCCACTGTCACCTCGATGGGGGGCTCTTTCTATTTAGGAGGGCTAGTCCAAGGGAGACGTCCCNGACACATACCATGATACCTCGGACCAATTACCTCATGGAGCAAGAGCCTTTTCTGATGCAAGCCCAGGCCGGTGGTGATGGAGGCTGGTACTGCTGACAGGACAAAGCTGGCTGAGAAGAAGAAAAGATGGGCCCTCAAGGGGCCATGCTCAAGTTAGTCTGCTCTCGTACTCCATGTCTAGGACCATGTGGGCCTCGAGACATGATCTCCTAGTTATCCCTAGATATCGGGGATAACAGGCCCGACCTAGGTCACCAAGGATGTTACAAAATAGTATTAGAGCTATGTGAAGTGTTCGAGTAGTGGCATTCTCGGCCTGTTGGTGGATGGGGACGTTACAACCTTTCTTCCAGTAGGTTTGCGATCAGGTTGAGGAGGCTTGGTCAGGGAAGTCACTTTTTCCACAAACTCTAAGTGTTGAGATGAAGGAATGCACATAATAACTCACTCAACCGGACTTGGAGGATGAGGAAGAAGTGGGAATGGAAGATCGATATCCTGCAACGATTGTGAAATATTGTAGACTTGTCGTGGGGATCTATGATAATGAGATTAGTGCAGAACGACTTGAGATGTTGGGTTTCTCACCGAAGGAAGCCATTTTGGTCCTAAGGAACTTGCAGACAGAACATAGATCAGACACATTGTTTTCCTGGAGCCTTGGTGGTGGCTTCCGAGAATGCTTAGTATTTTGATCTTGGAGGTTCGATGGGATGCTAGGAAGTGGGAATTGAGGTCTTGGTGCCTTGGTGAAGAGGCATCATAGAAAAAAATTGAAGTGAAAATATTGAATTCAAGACAGATATTAGTTTGATTGCAAAAAGATAAGCCAGTACGTGAAGGTGTAGATAGAAGTTGTGAAACCAAGTTGAAGACTTGGTAAAAATTTGGCAAGGGTGAGGAACTTTTCCTGAAGCTTGAGGATTGGACTGAGAGACATTAGTTGTGGATAGAAACAATTTGGAACATGGAGAAGTGTGTACTTCCATATTAGATGCAACGACCATACTGATCACCCAACTAGTCTAATATGTGGGAGTTATAGCTATGTGCAGAAACATGGTCTTGGGTTGGTTCTGAATACAACGAAGGTCATTAGAAGTTCAAGGCTTAGGAAAAATTGGTAGTCATTGCAGCAGAAAACAACGAGATGTAATATTGAGGCCAAAGGTGATGCTTTTTCGAGATCAATGCGAAACATGGCATGTGGATGCGGATGACAATTTGAGGTGTAGATGAGCATCGGTTGTGATCACAACATATGAATTATGTTGGGATTTACGAGGACATAAAAAACTTTGAGTGGGGGAGCATGTAACACCTCAGGAATGGACTTGAGCGCGTGCGCTCCTTCCATGCGACGAGATGGAAAAATCAGGTGAGTGGGAGGGCGCTCGGTCACTTTATAGATGAATTAGGACTCTTTGGGTGTGTCGTTGTGCCATAGATGACTTCGCACACCCAAGGCTTGCGAAAGGAGTTGTTTGCAAAGACTTGTTGAAGGATGTGAGATAGTGGGCACCCCATGGTGATCATGGGCTCCCTCACCAAAGAAACCGAAGGAAAATGAAGTTGGGTGGTCCATGGTGGACATGGGGTCCCTCATCAAAGATAGATGGTTGGATGGACAAGTGTGTTGGTAACAAGAGAACCCAACCAATGAGATGTGAAAAATAGTGACTTGGACACTTTGGGTGAGACAAAGGGGAACCAACCAAACAAAGTTGGTTACGCTCCACTCCTTGAGCATGCGCCAAGGGGTGTTTCCCATAAACGAAGAGTGTTGCGAACGCCACCAATAAACGAACCGAAGATGCAACATAGTATTTTCTTGGGTGCCCTCGATGCAAAAATGAAGAAGTCAGTTAGTGTGAGTGGAGCGCGTCGAAAGAGCGCATGCCCATGGAAAATTTGGTTTCATGAAGTGAGAATTCAGCCAGATTTGGAGGGGCATGTTCGGTGGAAACACACACCCACAATGCACATCGAGTTTGCAAATGTGGACATGGTGTTGTGGAGAAGAGGGAGGACATGACCGTTGGGTATCCTATATAACTGAGCAAGGAAATCCATTTGGAAGGAATAAAATAAGCAAGAAGGAAAGAGGCAAGAGATCATTTGTTCATGGCGCGTTTTCTAGATCAAAGGATTTCGGTTACAAGGAGGAAATCTGAGATTTGGTTATGTCTGGGAATTGCAGGTTGGTTGGTATGAGGCAAGACATAATCTATTCAACTATGAAATAAGGTGATGAGAGTTTCACGCAAGTCTTCTAGATGCGGTTGTGGAGGAAGGGTGCACATTGGCTAACTCATCGAGGAAGAGTTGGTTTTTCGCAACATCTTATTGTAATGAAAGCTCCCCATTGCGGACTTTCTTTGTGTGACATGAGTTGATCTCAACACACTTATGTTTTATATCAGAATTTAGGTGTTAGGACGGTTTATCTGCCCATAAGTAGTTTCATTTTGTACTTGTATGAATCTGATATTTGGTTAAGTTTGGGAATTGCAGGTTGGTTGGTTTGAGGCAAGACATAAGCTATTCAACTATGAAGTAAGGTGATGAGAGTCTTGCACAAATCTTCTAGCTGCGGTTGTGGAGGAAGGGCGCATATTGGCTAACTCGTTGAGGAAGAGTTGGAATTTTCACAACAGGCTATTGTAATGAAATCTCCCCATTGCGTAATTTCTTTGTGTGGCATGAGTTGAGCTCGACACACTTCTGTTTTATATCAAATTTTGGGTGTTAGGCTAGTTTGGCCGCCCACAAGTACTTTCTTTTTCTACTTGTATGAATGCTTATTTTACTGTTGTTGAAGATAACTAAGTATAATAATTGCAAACATAAATTAAGTAAGGAAATGAGACTAAGTGTTAGGCGTAGCCTGGGTCAACTACTTCAGCTTGGCCTTACCATTGAACAAAAGGCATTAGTGCCGCATGGAGCTAAGGATGTTGAACTTATGCAACTCAACCGGGATCCCCAACCCCATGACAGATGGTATGAGAGCATCGTTCGAATAGGCATTGTGGAACTCTCTCTTCACCACCACTGAGAACCCCTTCATCGATTTAGCTAATGGGGTCGCGTTGACAAGGATGTCAACAATTTTAAGTGGGGGAGTATGTTATACCTCAACGCTTATCTCGGGCATGCGCTATAATGATGGGCATGGCGACATGAACGGTCAATGAGATGGCTAAGTGTGTGTTTAGTTTTGGGCGACGAAGGGCGAGTCAAATCAATTCAGGAAGATGCACAACAAGTCCTTGAGCAGGTGTGTTGGGCATGTTTGACAAGCTGTACAATGAGTTTCCAATTTTTTTAGCCTTATGGCTGAATCGTGGGTGTATCCATGTGATGGTTAGGATGGTGTACTAGAGGAAATGCTAGGAGGATCAAGGAGGACATCTTGTCGACTAGGACAGGAACCCAACTGATGAGACACTATGTTTGGTTTTTCGGTGGGGATGGCATGACTTTGCAATGTGGTAGATTGTGTATCGTCTATGGCAAGACAACCTTGGTGGTATGTGCGTTGAAGGTATGGAGACACCTTACATGAAGGGGCATGATCTTCGGTGACTATCACGGGTTAGTTTAGATGGATGGTAGCACTGTTGCATGTTGGGCAATCGGTTGTTTGAGTATGCTTGGTTTGGGAGAAGGAACGCATAGGTGTCAATGGTTGGGTGGTGATGGTACATCATTGCCTATGGTGAAGCGAGAATTTGAACTTCTGTAATTATTATAAGCATGATTGGTTAGGTTTGCCAAGGAATGACGGAGAGGCGTATTCTAGATGATTTAAGCGGGTTGTTGGTTAAGCCCAACATGTGAGGTCATGCCGGTGCTGCTAGGAGAATAGACTTCTTGGGTGGTATGGGATGCTCAAGGGCGATGAGTCTAGCCCAGTGACATAATCCCTACAACATTATAAAATAATTAGAGCTTCAGATTAGAATTAAGAAACATGAGAATAAAAAGGATGAGAATGAACTTACACCTTTAATTTGAGGTCAAAATAATAAAAGGAAATATATATAGTTAGGAAGGGCCCATAAGTAATAGCAAAAGTAAACCCGATGGGTTATCTCAAGTGGTTAAGTGGTATGAATTATAGGTAGGAGGTCGTAGGGTCAAGTCCTCGGGCTGGCTGCCTTTGTAGACATTATTGGGCCTCACATGATGTCCCCACCAGGTAGGTTTCCAAAAGTGCAACCATCCAGGTTAACTTCTATACCATCCTCAAAATAAGGGGAAGTACTTGGAGGGTTTCCTCAGACATATATTCCATTGAAAAAAAAGTAACAACGAAAGTAACCATATATAAAGTATGAGTATCCATTATCTAATCAATGACAATGTAACTCAAGGATTATTATCTATCAACATATCTATCTTGGATAGGAATCCCAAGCTCATCAATCCTTAAATAATAGAAGGAATAAGGATAACCTCAAGAATATCTTACCATTTCAAGAAAATAGAGCTAAAAAGAACATGGACACAAAATTGAGTGGAAGGAAAAAAGGGACACCATACATGGACACTTAAAAGCAACAAACAATGAAGACCATATTAGGATATGTTGGGATTTTTTAGGTCCAATCTATCAATCATGCTTATATAAGATTTTTAATTGGTCCTTATGATATAGGTCTATATGCAAATCTATTTTGGCTAGGTAAAAAAACAAAAACAAAAAAATGTTATCATATTCCATTTTAATTGATATGAGAGTTTTTTTTGCTAACATGGAAAAAAAATACCTTTTATTATTTGAAGTCAACCCATTATAAAAATTCTCTATTTCATTTTGATTTAAAATATCATTCTATGGCGTTAGGCAAAATCTTTAATATCTACATTGAAATCCTCATAGTTTCAAAATTCTCTTGGATATTAAGTAGAAATTATCCTAGTGTTACTTCTTAAGTTACTATAATAGATTTCTATATCCAACCAATTGAGTCAATTAACCAACTACTAAATTAAAAAAAAAAATGATAAAGAATTACTAAATTTAAATAAAAATATATAAAAAAACATGGAGGAAAAAGATGAAACTTGTATATTTATTATAAATTAAATGAATATAAATAATTTTCTATGTTAAAAACAAAAAAAATTGTATAACACATTAATATAGAAAAAAAATATATGTGAATAAACAACCAAATAAAAAATGTACATGTAAACAAATAATAAATAAATCATGATAAACAAACCAATATTCCACAAGTTTTTCATAAACACAATTGTATTGGACATCTATTGAAGATCCAAAAAACACCCAACACATACCAATACTGTTAATGTTTATGCCATTATTATAGTTCTTTGCATTTCAATAGATAAGAGCAACATAAGA
>SNQJ01S0011030.1:96983-112674 GCA_010110895.2 Picea sitchensis
GTGGATGTTTCCCCGTAGGGGTTTTACCACGTGAAAACATCAGTGTGTTGATCTTTGATCTGGTTATGTGAGTGATTACTAAAGGTGTTTGTCCTCTGTTGGAATACCTGTGTTGTCGAACAAAATCATGACCATGCAAAAATTTTGTATTGGCAAAATGAGAATTTCATTCTAAATAATAAAAGATAATAAAAGAGACTCAAGTTGTCATCTAGAAAATTAAGAGACTTGGATTTGAGTTGGGAAATATGGGACATAATTCACCTACTTATTGGTTTCTAGCTCTCAATTTTTTTCAATTATGTACATGTTTTTGAGACATGCAAACAACTTCAGAGACATGTAAATAGTTCATATTGATTGGTGATGAGGCACTTGATGAGCTCATGAAATCTAGAAATAATTATCATAAAACACTCATAATTACCAAATAATTAGAGCTTCATATTAGAATTAATAAACATGAGAATAAAAAGGATGAGAGTGAACTTACACTTTTCATATTGGAATTAATAAACATGAAAATATAAAGGATGAGAGTGAACTTACACTTTTAATTGGTTCAAAATAACATAGGGGAAGTAGGAGTATCTAATATCCAATGAGTGACAATGTAAGTCGAGAATTATTAGTTATCCACCTATTTAGGTTGAATAGGAGTCACAAGGTCATCAATCCTTAAATAATAGAAGGCATAAGGACAAGCTTAACAATAGCTTACCATTCTAAGACAAAAGAGCTAAAAAGAGCATGGACAACAAATTGATTGGAAGGGAAAAATGGACACTAGATAAGAACACTTAAAATCCACAAACAACTAAGACCATATTAAAATACACTGACATAAGAATGAGAAATTTTTCCATTAAAATTTTCATTAATTCACAGTCAATTAAGCATTATTATCGACATTAAATATAAAGTGGATTGAAATTGAGTAAATTAATAAGTGGATAAACTCAACCTTATTTTGCTTGAAATTTTTCTCCAATTCCACTAATTTTACTAAAAGTTACAGTTCTACCTAATTTATGAGAAGTTTGATCCATGACACTTTAGCCTTATTTGTTTTAGTCCATTTAAAAAAAGACAAATAATTCAAACTTAAAAATAAAGAGTGGCTTAAAAGCCACTTAAAAAAATTAGACTTACCTAAAAGATTGAGTTTACCCTCTTATCAAGTAGGCCATTCTTACTTGTAGTGCAAGAGTATTGAAGATGCACTCTTGGTGTTTGTAATGTGTTATTAATACCAATAGAAAGGGACACATATAACAAAAAAGCACTTCTTATGTTTGTTTTAGTCACGAGATCTGTATCAATTTAATGAGTTTTGGTAGAAGAATTAAACCAACAATGAGAAGCATTATCTAGAGTAAAATCAAAGAAGAGAGCATTAATATCTCATACAATTAGTGTGTTTTTTGTGTTAGTAATAATTTTGCATTCTTCTCATTTGGTAGAATGAAGTGGTTAATGAAACTCATTGCTTACCAAATACTTTGTCAATGGGGTAGCAAGTTTTTAGGTGCAAGATATAGGATTTTTTACTAGTCCATTTTGATAGGTCTCTATGCAAGTTTATTACATTGACATGTTCCCATCCTATTTTATAATTTAAATTTGATTGATATCGTAGTTTTTTTTGGCTGACATGGACAAAAAAAACTCAAAAAATGTTATCTTATTCAAATTTGATTGATAGGAAAGTTTTCAATGATTGAAAAAAAAAACACTTTTATCATTTGAATTCATATTCAAATTTGATTGATACCGTAGTTTTTTTTGGTTGACATGGAAAAAAAAACCACATAAATGTTAACATATTCAAATTTAATTGACATGATAGTTTTTTCCTCACATGGTAAAAAAACACATTTTATCATCTGAAGTCCTTATCCTACTTTGGCGAAAGGCAATAGACAAGCTCATTATAAAAATTATATATTGCATTTTTATTTAAAATATTATTTTATGTCTTAAAGAAAAATCTTTAATATCTATATCTGAATCTCATTTGTTAAAAAATTTCATGGATATTACTTTTTGAATTACTATAATTGATTTTTGTCTCTAAAAAAAAATTGAACCAATTAAAAAAACAACTATTAATTTTAGAGAAAAATTTATAATTAACACAGAATTAAAAAAATAAAACTTATATGTTTATTATAAATTAAATAAATCTAAATAATTTTTCTATGTTAAAAAAAAAATAAAAAAATATGTAACACATGAAAACAAAAATATCAATAATTAAACAACCAAATAAAAAAATGTATGGGCAAACAAATGACTAATCATAATCACAGTAGCAATAGCAATATTGCACAAGTTTTCTTTAAACACAATTGTATGAGTCATCTAATGAGGATCCAAAAAGCACCCAACACAAACTAATACTCTCGCATCATTCAGGGAGAGGACTTCAAAAATGGGTAATGCTAAACAATAAATAAACGTTGCATTACATTTTAAGAAAACCGAATAAACTGTAGGCATTAAACCTTTTTTTATTGATTTCATGAAAATTGTTAACATTCAATCTAGTACCTAAACTTACAATTGCAAAAAAAAAACACAGGCTGCTATATTTTGGCTGGTTGATTTAAATCTTAGAGATATAACCAAACCCTTGAAGATGACCAAATTATCCGAATTACAAGTTTCTCCTCTCCTACGTTTTTACTTCAGTCTCATTTTCGACTCATGTTCTCTAATAGAACTTTATTCCTAAAAAGCCCTGAAGTATAAACAAGTGTTGTAATTATTTTCCAAGCAAACTTAATAATAATTATTTTCCAAGCAAACTTAATAAACTATTGGCCATAAAACCTTCTGGGATTGATTACATGAAAATGTTCAACGGTTAATTTGATTATGTACACCACAAAGAACTTACTGTACAAAAACAGCAAAGACTGCAACACTGCTTAATTTTAAGTTGGGATATTCAACACTTAAGGATCAACCAAACCCTCCAACACAACCAGCTTATCCCAAAAGTGCGTGTTTCTCCTTTTCTAGGCTTTTCACTTCATTGTCAATCTTCTTCCACTCATCTTCTAGATTAAAGCTTTCTTCCTTTAAAGTCAAGTACTTATGCAGCAAAGCTCTATACTTATTAGTGAGCTGTGAATATTTTGAAAGATCATTGGAAGGAGATCCAGGGCTCTCAAATTTTCTTTTGGAGAATTTTCACTCTTTTGTCCTTTTTTTGATATTTTGGACACATTTAGTGGTTCTTCTTGTCCAATTTCATTCTGTACTTGAAACTGGGCTATATCAGCTGTTTGAGCTAATATTTTACTTGTTTACATCTTGGACTTTGATACATCCTCATGTGTCTTTGGCTGTTCAATCCCATAGTATTCTTGAAACTGAGCTACAGAAGTTCCAGCGGATTTTTTTTTCTTGGAGCCTTGAACTTCAGTATGCCACCATGTGTTTTTTGATGTCCATTTTCACTGTGTACTTGAAACTGGGTTAGAGAGGTTGTTTGATTCAATACATTCCTTTTTGCCACCTTAAACTTTGATTCATTCTCATGTACTTCTTGCTGTGTCCAATATTGTCGTGTTCTTGAAACTGGGTTATTGAAGTTGTTGGAGCCAATAGTTTCTTTTTTCGTACCATGAACTTTGAGACATCATCAAGTGTTTCTTGCTGCCCAATTTCATTATGTTCTTGATATTGGAGAAATGAAATTGTTGGAGCAAATAAATTATTTTTAGACACCTTGAATTTTGACACATCAACATGTGTTTCTTGCTGTTCAATCTCACCACGTCCTCGAAACTGGGCTACATGAGTTGTTTGAGCCAAACTACATGAGTTGTTTGAGCCAAAAGTTTCCCTGGTTGCATCTCTAACTTTGATACATCATTTTGTGTTTCTTTTTGTCCAAGCTCATTGTGTTCTAGAAACTTGACTACATTTCTTTGAGCCAATGGTTTCATTATCTTCATCTGGGGATTTGATATATCCTCAACACATATTTTTTTCTTTATTTCAAAAAATAAATAGAACCCACAAATCATACAAAACATAAAATCCAATATTCTTTAAATATGTCTTTGGAAAAATATTTCTTGCCTTCACCTGTTACAAACATCAGATGAAATATACAGTTAAGGAACTCTTAATTTGGTAAAAAATCTACAATAAAGATTATTTAGCATTGCTAGAATAAAGACCAATGTAAGTTAATAAATAGATCTACAAAATTTAACTTTTTAAGTATGTTATGCTAAAGAATTTTGTGAAATTTATTTCAAAGTCTTAGTAAGTAAAAAATGTACAATAAAGATTATTTAGCATTGCCAGAATAAAGAGTAATGTAAGTTAATAAATAGATCTACAAATTTTAACTTTTTAGTATGTTATGCTAAAGAATTTTGCGAAATTTATTTCAAAGTCCTAGTAAGTAAATCACTGTAACCTCCCAAACTATTTACGAAGCTTAATAAATATAATGTTCCACTGACAGCTTATAAAACTAAAAAATAAGAAAAAAAAAATTATTGAAAACTCAAAAAATACATAGATCAAGTATTCAAACAATAGCAAAAACCAAAATACCCTAAAACCTCATTAGTTCATCTTTGATGAGCATAATTTCAACTTTATTGAAAATGTCAAATGCTAATATTCATTGTCTAATTGATATCAAAGAGGATGATTAAGAGTTATCCTCTAGCTGGATATCTGAGGATGGATTAACATTCATTCTATAGCGGGATATCCAAAGAGGATGAAAAATATCAAGGCATTTGTTTTCCATTTACAATGGATGAGTGCATGAATGCAGAGTAACAAGGAAAAATGAGGAAGAAATAATATGATTTTTTTTTAGTTTTGGCATATTTTCAATTATGCCATATATTCATAACAAAAAAAACAAATGTAATTAAAATTGATTTCATTGTTTAAAAAAGACCGAATGCATAGCCTTTAAATCTAACAGAACAGTTGCACCCACAAAATTCAGTATGCAATAAAAATATATCATAAACCAAAAACCCTCACAACAGTTGCATCCACCAAATTCAATAATGCAATAAAAATATATCATAAACCAGAAACCTTCACAAAAATAAACCTATCCCAAGTTCTTGTAAACCAGAAACCCTCACAAGAATAGACCAATCCCAAGTCCACAGGAATTACAATTTCTAGAACCAGACATAACCCTCTTAACTATACAAAATTCAAAATATAATAAGAATATATCATAAACCAAAAACCCTCACAAAAATAGACCTATCCCAAATACTCATAAACCAGAAACCCTCACAAGAATAGAGTAATCCCAAGTCCACAGAAAATGCAATTTCTGGAACCAGACTTAACCCTCTTAACCATACACGCTATATATATATATGAACTCGCAGGAAAGACACCAACCTTTGGCATAGACCTGGATATCATTTGAATGGCATGGTTATAATTGATATACAGAAATTGAATTCCAGACTATTTAGTAAAGTTACTTAATCACCTTAAAACTGAATGCTAGTTAGATCGTAGATAACAGAAAACTTCTTCAAGCTCCGAGAAAAAACATAAACGTCGATTTTTGTGGGGGCGTTGACGGTTGGCGCGTTGGTGGGCCTTGTACACACAGTACTAAGGACATCTAACCCCGTGGTCTCATTAACAGTAAATGTACAAATTAATGCATACCGGGATATAATTATTTTATTCTAAAAACGACCATTCAAATACCACTTTGAATCGAAAATCCCACCGTAATTAGCTTGAAAAGTGTTCCAGAACCAATTACTCCAGTTCTTATGGGTGCCAGGTCAAAAATGAATGGAAAAATAATGGTCTACATGACTATTTAATGCAACAACTATAACATTTCGAGACATAACGAATTTCTAGACATGCGTCAATCACATGGTATAAAAATGTATAAAAATAATGAAGGTAAGTAAGTTAATCATAATATGGTATAAGAATAAGAAATTTAATTAATTTTCATAATACATTTTGAGTAAGGTTAATGATTAAAAACGTTTGCTTTTTCCTAAAAGGTGACAAGTTCAAATGGGTTTGCATACTTTTATAATGTATATATTTGTGTGACCACCACTCTTTAGTATTTAAATGATGAAATTTGTTGACATAAATTTGTACTATTGTAAATAATATTGTGTATTTGTGCATGCACTCTTTTTATCCCCATAGGGACTTTACCATGTTGACTCCACACTGGATTTGTAAATAATATTTTGTGTTTGTGCATGCACTCTTTTTACCCCCATAGGGACTTTACCATGTTGACTCCACACGGGATTTAGAGTGTTGACCAATATCTTATTCATTCATAAAAGGGTTTTTAAATTGTAAATGATGAAATTTGTTGACATAAATTTGTACAATTGTAAATAATATTTTGTGTTTGTGCATGCATTCTTTTTACCCCCATAAGGACTTTACCATGTTGACTCCATAGAGTGTTGACCAATATCTTATCAAGTTTATTCATAAAAGGGGTTTTTAAATTGTAAAAAATAAAGTCAATATATTCTAGGTATTGAGGGGGGGATGTGGGGTTTAAAGGGATTTATAGGTGTTTGGGTATAAAAAGGGGTATCTAGCAAAAACGATGGATATCTAGTAAAAACACTACAAGCCTATCCCATTTGTACAAACCATGCAAATGATGATTACAATCTACTTGAGGCCAAAAGTACCTTGTACATGCCTATGTTATTATTATTTGAGGCCTTATCCATGACTCTTATCCTTGCAAACTTCATTTAGGGATCAAGGCCCTTAATCCCCCCCCCCAAAAACCATGATCAAGGCCTCAAGAACCATTCATTGTGTGTAAATCCTCGTAATTGTTACAACAACATGTTCATCATGCCTTCGGAACTGACAATTCACTAGGAGAGTTGATTACATGGTTGAGTTAGTGGTTAACTAAATGTTCAATTAGTCAGTCAGGTCAACTATGGCAATCGACTAGTGCAAAGGTCGAGGTAGAATTCAGGTAGGTCAATACACACCCTAGCTAATCAAAGTGGACCATGTCTCCCTCACTTCAAGGGAGCTAGTTATACTTTGGTGTTATAAATAGATGGTCTTGTGGATCGATATGTCATGGAAGTTTTTGTATTCGTTGTGTGGTTTTTATGCTTTGATATCCCACCTGGAGGACAAATATTTCATAGAGATGGTACATGTGGTGGTTCAAATCCTCATTCATGGTGCTTGAGCTTGAGAATATTTGATTAGGCTGTTCTTTTTCCTCCTCAATTGAGTAAATGACTTGAGAGCCATTCATCGGGTGCAAAATCTACTAATGGAACCCATATTCCCAACTAGAAGCTAAATATCCTTTATAAAGGTCCTATGCAATGGTTCAAGGACTACTAATGACACCCATATTCCTAATTAGAAGCTAAAGATCATGTACGAAGCTCCTATGTGGTGGTTTGAGGATTACCTCATAATGCTTGATCCTAAGAAGATTCAAATAGGTCCTAAGGAACTTATTTTCATTTATTAGCCATGGTCAAGGTCCCAAATCCCATACATGATTCACAAAACCTCCTGATAACACTATATCTAACCTGGATACCAATTTCCTAGGGATGAAAATTTTGCAGACAAACCCTTTTAGGGTGTTTCTTGGACTATTACAAATATTAATCCATTATCTATGTGTTTGGAAGGCCATACAATAAAATATCCGGTGGTCTCTATCAACTGCAAAAAGAAACAAGGTAAATGTTGTAGTGGCCCCACTACTAACCCATAAAATAATTTTATGATACCATTAAACTAAATGCATTCACCTAGCATTTAACATGTATCTAATATAATTTTTAAAACATGAATGTAGCTAAATAAACAGATACTTAGTAGTATGTAATTTTCTCAAAAATTAAAGTAAACACACATCAATTAAAACCCATAATAAAATAGTGAGACAGAGATTAAACGCTTATCTTTTTAACCAAATGTGCAACCGATTGTAGGGGACGTACATTCCACCCAATCCTATATTTGTTGCTCCAAATCTCAGTATCAGATCACCCCAGAGATGGGGCTATGAATACACATGAAATAGTGGTCTCTAATGTCCACTGATAGCCCAATATTACCCGCAACAAACTGATTTCCTACACCTATCCCAATCCTCCATCTCTTTTCACCTCAACCTACACAACCCAAGGAATGGGATCCCCCTTTAGTGCACATAGTCCCTTAGGCCTTCCCACTTCCCTCTAGGGATCCATCACAAGTTCTCTAGGAATATTTATTGTTGGAGACTCCGGGGATGATAACCGCCACAGGAAAACTCACAACAATAAGCTCACTACTCTAGTATAATTCTCACATAGAAAATTCACTCTATAGGTCTAACAACATGCTTCTTCATGAATTTATACCTTCAACAAGATACCACACATGCCCACTATGGTTTCCTTCAAGCTCCAACACTCTCCACCCCCTTGCTACTCCAAAATCTGCATGTAAAAAATGCCCACAATACCCATTCAAATTTCCATTTTACCCATGCATGTTGAGTATCACATTCCCCAATGCTGACTGTACTCATCCCTCATGCTCTCACTAACTATGTGAATTGACTTTTCACACCCACCCTCTTACATGTGTTTAATGGTTAGGGATTTGATACACTCAAAAGGAAATTAGAATATTTATACACAATAATAATTTTAGAAAGGTAGGTTGGAATTAATACCCATGCATAATTCCCCCTTGGACCCCCCTCTCTTGTGGAAAATTATCCTTCCATTACTCCAACTGTGTTCGTATGCAACTAGCATTATATTTCTTTTTTTATTTTCGATATACAATGTTTACATATTAGATACTCAGACCCACAATTGTGCATCATATTTACATTACATCATTAAACCGGGGATTAAAAATGGGGATGTTACATTCCCCTCCCCCTACAATTTGCACCATCCTCAGTGCACATCACCATACTAACATACATATACACAATTTTACATCATAATACTTGATACTATTGCAATTTCATAATCCTTGCAACAATTCCAACCATAACTCTATCATTCTCCACAATCTACACAACCCAAGGAAGTGTAACCTCGTCTCTGCACCACATTCCCTCAATCTTTACCGCTTCCTTTCTGGGGCTTCAACTCTGACTACCAAAATGGAGCCTTACACACTTATATACAAATATACATTTAGTTTTCTTCAAATTTTGCAAAACATTGTGGGTACTCCTCCAACATGGTCTCCTCGTGCTCCTACATGGCATTTTCGGGACTGTAGCAAGTCCATTAAACCTTTACTAGGCCAATGGATTTTTTCCTAAGCACATTGAATTTCTAGTCCAGGATGCACACTGGTTCCACCTGAAATTCCCCTTTATGCTCTACCAGGGTCACAGTCCAATCAATCATGTGGTTAGGATCATACACATATTTCTTCAATAAAGACATATCAAACACATTATGAATTCTCATGGATGCAAACAATGAAAGAATGTATGCAACTAGGCATATATTCTCTAAAACTTCAAATGGTCCACAACATCTTGCTACCAGGTTGGAGCACCTTCCCAATCTTAGTGAACTCCTTTTAGCCTTTACTTTTAAAAACACATTCTTTCCCACTTTGAATTCCCTATATGTACTCCTTTTATCTACATAACTCTTTTGAATGTCCTATGAAACCTTTAAATTATTTTGAATCTTTACCAATTGCTCTTCCATTTCCTTTGGTAATTCTACCCCAATAACTGCTCTATCTACTAGGTTATCAAAACTCACTGGTGTGTTTCATTTCCTTCCATACAAAGCAACAAATGGGCTCATCTTCAACGATGTTGGGTACCCGTTATTGTAATAAAATTCAACTAGATGAAGGTAGTCTTCCCACTTGGAAGGATTTTCCATTACATACATTCTCAACATATCTTCAAATAATTGGTTAGTCCTCTCCATTTTCCCATCTAAATGTGGATGATATGTCATACTAAAATTCAAATTAGTCCCAAATCCCTTAAATAAACCCTTCCAGAAGTTGGAAGTGAACTTGGGATGTATGTCTGACATTATTTCCTTTGGCACCCCATGTACCCAAGCACTTTCTTTCATGTAAATCTCTGCAATGTTGGCTTCCTTGTGAGTCGTTTTCACTAAAATAAAATGTGCATCATTTGTAATCTTGTCTACCACTACCATAATGGAGTCATGTTTTCTTATTGTTCTCGACAACTTGGTGATAAAATATATTGTAACTACCTCTCATTTCCATTTATGAATGGGAAATGGATGTAGCAATCATGTTGGATGCATGTGTTCAGTTTTCACTTTCTGACATTCCATGCACCTAGCTATGTAGTCAGCCAGATCCTTCTTCATTCCAGGCCAGAAATACTAGCTTCCTATTGCTGCAATTGTCTTTTGATATCCTAGATGTCCAACATATGGAACATTTTTCATTTCTTTTTTAACACTATATTTCTCAATTCTAGAGTGTTAGGAACATAAACCTTGTCCTTGAACGAGAGTTTCATCCTTTTCCAACATGTAGTCCTTAAATTACAACAATATATTTTCTTATTGTAATCCTTCTGTAACTTATGCATAATGTTGATTTGATGCCACAACTTTCAAATTTTTTCTTTTTAAATATGGACAATACATGCTAATGGCTATAGCATGCATTTCATGCACACTCCTACTAAGTGAATCAACCACCTTATTCTCGTTTCCCTTGATGTGCTTGGTGTTGAAGTCGTATGAATTGAGAAATTCTAGTCATTTGGTCTATCTAGCATTCATTGTTAGCTACTTAAACAAGTGTTTCAAACCACTATGATTTTCTTCGACTTAAACTTTCTACCCATGAGATAATGCCTCCACATTTTTAAGGCATCAACTATGGATGCCAACTCCCAATCGTGGGTAGCATAGTTTATTTCATGTTCCTTAAGCTTCCTTGATTCATAAAATATGACATGCCCATTTTTCATAAGGACTACACCAAGCCCTTCCTTGCATGCATCTATGCACACAAAAAAATCCTCATCTATATTTGCAACCTTTAAAATAGGTGCACTAGTCAATAATTCCTTCAAGTGCTAGAAAATCTCCTCACACTTAGTAGACCATTCAAACTTTGTTCCTTTCTTCTGTAGTGAGGTGATTGGATATGAAACCTTGGATATAGTATCCATATAGTCCCATAAAGGACCTTGAACTTATGAAACATTCTTATGCACTGGCCAACTTTTGATTGCTTCAATATTGCCAACATCCTTTTCTATGCCATCTTTTGAGATGATGTGGCCTAAATAATGGATTCAAATTTGATAGAAAGTGCACTTTATTAACTTGGAATACAATTGGTGATCTCTCAACACATGTAGAAACATCCTCAATTGTTTCTCATGCTCCTCCTCTATCTTGGAGTAGATACGAATATCATCCAAGAATAAAATGATGAATTTTACCAAGTAATCCCTTAACGCTCCATTCATTAGACATATGAAAGTAGATGGTTCATTTTTCAAGCCAAACGACACCACCAAAAAATCATAATGGTCATACCTTGTCTGCAATTTTGTCTTGTTGGTTTCTTCTTCTTTGATTCTCACATGACGGTAACTTGACCTTTAGTCAATCTCAGAAAATATCCTTGCTCATTTTAGTTGATAAAAAATATCATCTATTTGTGGTAGATTGCTACCGGTTCTTTACAATAACTTTATTAAGATGTCGAAAGTCAATACAAAACCTCAGAGTCCCATCCTTTTTCTTGACAAAACACATTGGGGCACCCCAAGGTGAGACACTTGGATGTATGTATCCCTTCTTCAACAATTATTCTAGTTTCATTTTCAACTCCCTTGGCTTTGGTGTTCTCATTCTATAGGGATTTCTGGACACAGGGGGAACTCCAAGCATTAACTCAATAGAGAAGTCAATATCTCTTTTTGGTGGAAATCCTAGAAACTCCCCAGACACATCTTCATAATCCTTCAAAATTAAATGATCTTTGAGACTTGACTCCTAATATTTTGTTGGCTCTTCCATATGGGTTACGTATATATGTCACCCTTTTCTAAAACTTATTTTCAGTTGCAATGTTGAAATATCTCTAAAAGATATAGGTATTGGAATACCTTGCACCATCCTCAAATTCCCTTCCTCATCAATGCATGTGAAATCCTTGTTGCAACAATTTAGGGCACCATTATACTTGTCCAACCAATCCATAGAAATAAAGAAATTATATGAATCAAGTGGTATGATGCTCAAATATTCCTTGGTTCTAATTCCATTCATGCTTATCGGGAAATCCTTGACAATTTCAGTGATTTTCCTCTTGGCTCCAGTGGATAGCTGAAGCAACCAAGACTTTTCCTGTTTGCATCTCTTCAATTTAAACCTTTCAACTATTTTTGGATCTATATAGCTATGACTAGCTCCTGAATCAACCATAATATCTATGGTTTGGTTATGAATCTTACCTTATACCTTAATCATGTGGGATTGGTAGTCTACTTGTTTGTTATCCAAGGATACATAAATCGTTGGCATTCTCCTTCCCACATTGTCCAATGTAGAAGCTTCCTCAATGTTATGCATAGTCCTCATACTCTCTCCCTTGTGAGGACAATCCTACTACATGTTCTCTCCTTCACATCCCCAACACTTTATGGGATGTTTCCTTGGCCTTTTCCTTGAGGAATTTGTCATTTTATGTTCAACTTGTACTAGTTGTCCTTGATGATATGCTTGAGATTTGTTCCCAATGAAATGCATCTTGAATCCCTTCTTTCTTTGATCCATCTTGCCTCTCTTCTTATCATCCCAAGCCTTTTGGCAAATCAATCTTCCTTTGTTCTGCTCATCAAATATTTGGCCTTCCAATGGCTTCTTCCAAGGCTTTAGGATCATCAAATTGGATTTTATCTTCATAAAGTTATGGCAAACCACTCAAGAATCTATGAATTTTTACTTTYTCGTCCCTCATGAAGTCCACGTACCTTAGAWGCTCTATGAATTTTTTATCATACTCATCCACTATCATTCTTTTAAACTTGATTTCAAAGAAATCTTGAATCTTCTTGTCATAATATTTMTCTAACAAGTACTTCTGTTGGAAATATCTCYTGAACTASCTCCATGAGATCCTCTTATCCTCAATATGATTAACCTAATTGAGTTGATCCCATGACATGCATGTTTTTCCTTGAAGATGGTAGGTTGCAATCATGGCTTCAACATTTGACTAATCATGAAAACATAATTATTTTCTCATGCCCAACAACTAGGATTCAATATATTCTCCCTTCCTATGCTCTTCCTAAGCTTTCCTTGCAAAATATCTGACTCATGCCTCCTCCTCTAATTTCTAATAGGGGATACACTTGGGGTGCTCTCCAACCTTGAATGTGCATGTGCTCTTTTGGTTGGGTGCCATTGTGAATGATGATGATGATGGATTCTAACACTCCTTGACTTCCTAGATCCCTCATTATCATCTCTCCTATCATGAGACTTAGGTGATGCTACTTTCCTTGCACTTGATGCTTGTTTTGTGCTAGAATATTTATTGACTTATCTCTACAACATATTCAAACTCTATAACATCTCCTATTGATCTCTCATCATCCTTTTACTATCTTCTCTATAGCTTTTTACTTCCTTCTACAAGCCTCTCATAGTCTCAACTAGCTCCACCCCGATTCTATGCACATTAGAATCGATCTTTGCATTTCCCATATTGACATGTAAACCTATGGCCTCCTCCTCATGGCTGTAAGATCCATGAGAATCCTCCATATCTCTAGTCCTCATATAAGAACCAAGTATGTTTTCCTATACCCCTAATTCTACAATAAATGTTCCTACAACAGTCGTTTGTTAGAGTTAAGCATATTGTAAAATTGTCATTAATTTAAGCTACAAGCCCTTCTTTGCCCTAATTTTTTGAAGAGTGATGATAAAATAATTGTTGTAACTCCATAAAATTTCTAGTAAATTTTATGGAGAAGAGTTTAAGTTTTTTTTAGATATGGGGATCTTCCCATTAAAGAGGCTTGGTTGGATGCATTGTTGGGAAAGTTATAAAGGAATTATATAAAAAAAAAAACAAAGTTCATTACATAGTAATGTTATAGCAAGATTTGCCTCACCATTGCTATCTTGCATAGAGGGCCTTTTTCCATTTCCCTATGCAGACTTGTCATCCCTTTTTAATGAATCCAGAGCCAAAAATATGCAGTTTTCCACACATACGCTCCCTATCTTCTATACAAGATAGGTATACGCTGGTTGCTCCACTACAACCAGCGTACATCGAGATTTGTGCCAGAAAATACAAAAATGAAGTCGGGTTTCCATGTCACGACAAGAGATATTTGATCCTTGGCCTTCCATATACTAGAAACATTCTGAATCGGCCCTTCGGTTGCATTCTAAGGCTATAAAAGAAAAATTCTGAGCTATGGAAAAGAGGAGAAAGCATTCAACTTTGAGAGCAAAGTTACTCTGGAGAAATTACTTCATATTGAGTCTACATCCCTTTGTCCCTCAAGTCTGAGCACAGAGTGAAACCCCCCAAGCTCTTTCCCTATTGTTGAAAGAACCTCATTGTGTCTCTCTCCTATGAGCTTGCCTTTGGTGGAGGATTGAAGTGGTGGAAGCCCAGTTGGAAGGAACTTGGTTCCTTGATTTCAAACCGCGTCGACACAGAAGTCTGTAATGTTGTCACTTATGCTGATCAATTATTAATATACTCTTTTCTTGTCCTATTGGTATATTACAAATATATGATTATCATCCATGGGAATTTTTGTAATGTTTATTAATGGATTATTTTATCTGATGTGCTAACCCCTTTATATCATCACTATATACTTTCTCTTCTCGTCTGTTAAAAAATTATTGCAGGTATAAAACTTTGGGTCGAAGTGCTCAATGGTGGACCATCATCGAACGTTGGATCGAGGTAGGCCTCTTTCTTATCTTTTGCATTAGTTTATATAGATGTTGGAATTGAGTTGATTTCTGCAGTCATACCTGTCTTTTGTGGCTTACCCTTGGCCATAGAGAGTTTTTCCCTTGTAACAGAATTGGCGACGCCGACTCCACTGGGGATAGATCTTCCTTCTAAGGGTTGAAGTACTTTTTCTTCATTCATTGCTCTTTTTCCTTTGTGTTTCTTGTTATATCATTGCATGAAATATTATGTTCACTCTGGGTCTGAGTTTCCAGCCTTCTTTCCCTTGCCTGACCTTGTTTTAAAGCGTATATGCTCCTTTTGCCTTAATAGTCACGTATACCCGCTTGCTGTCTCACTGCAGGATGCGTATATACGCCATGTTATCCTGAACAATCACGTATATCACTTCCCTTTGCTTGTTTTCTTGGTTTAGTGATTGTTGTGTGGGATTTGATGATTGTTGAGCCTTCTTAGGTCTTTGTAGTGCCTATTGAGCTCATCTAGGTTGACGGGAAACCTGTTGGGAGTTGAATTTTTGGGTGTAGTCTTTCGCTTTGTTTTTCATTTTTTGGTTGTCCTTGAACCCTGGGCTAATTATCTGGCTACTTGGTATTTTACTTGAGTTATTTCGTTTATACACAGTAGAATTTCTATATCAGGTTGCTTTTCAGTCCATGCATTTTCTCTTTAATATATTGAAAATACAAAA
>SNQJ01S0011030.1:112684-134403 GCA_010110895.2 Picea sitchensis
TCTTATGTTGCTCTTATCTATTGAAATGCAAAGAACTATAATAATGGCATAAACATTAACAGTATTGGTATGTGTTGGGTGTTTTTTGGATCTTCAATAGATGTCCAATACAATTGTGTTTATGAAAAACTTGTGGAATATTGATTTGTTTATCATGATTTATTTATTATTTGTTTACATGTACATTTTTTATTTGGTTGTTTATTCACATATATTTTTTTTCTATATTAATGTGTTATATAATTTTTTTTGTTTTTAACATATAAAATTATTTATATTCATTTAATTTATAATAAATATACAAGTTTCATCTTTTTCCTCTATGTGTTTTTATCATTTTTTAATTTAAATTTAGTATTTCTTTATCATTTTTTTTTTTAATTTAGTAGTTGGTTAATTGACTCGATTAGTTGGATATAGAAATCTATTATAGTAACTTAAGAAGTAACACTAGGATAATTTCTACTTAATATCCAAGAGAATTTTGAAACTATGAGGATTTCAATGTAGATATTAAAGATTTTGCCTAACGTCCTAGAATGATATTTTAAATAAAAATGT
Source organism: Picea sitchensis (assembly GCA_010110895.2). Classification (NCBI taxonomy): domain Eukaryota; kingdom Viridiplantae; phylum Streptophyta; class Pinopsida; order Pinales; family Pinaceae; genus Picea; species Picea sitchensis. The sequence continues at coordinate 113,246 of SNQJ01S0011030.1, forward strand.
AATAGACAATTTTTATAATGGGTTGACTTCAAATAATAAAAGGCATTTCTTTGTCCATGTTAAAAAAAGAACTCTCTAATCAATTAAATTGGAATATGATAACATTTTTTTGTTTTTGTTTTTTTCCTAGCCAAAATAGATTGGAATATGATAACATCTTTTTGTTTTTGTTTTTTTGCCTAGACAAAATAGATTTGCATATAGACCTATATCATAAGGACCAATTAAAAATCTTATATAAGCATGATTGATAGCTTGGACCTAAAAAATCCCAACATATCCTAATATGGTCTTCATTGTTTGTTGCTTTTAAGTGTTCCTGTATGGTGTCCCTTTTTTCCTTCCACTCAATTTTGTGTTCATGTTCTTTTTAGCTCTATTTTCTTGAAATGGTAAGATATTCTTGAGGTTATCCTTATTCCTTCTATTATTTAAGGATTGATGAGCTTGGGATTCCTATCCAAGATAGATATGTCGATAGATAATAATCCTTGAGTTACATTGTCATTGATTAGATAATGGATACTCATACTTCTCATATGGTTACTTTCGTTGTTACTTTTTTTTCAATGGAATACATGTCTGAGGAAACCCTCCAAGTACTTCCCCTTATTTTGAGGATGGTATAGAAGGTAAACTTGATGTTTTCACTTTTGGAAACCTACCTGGTGGGGACATCATGTGAGGCCCAATAATATCTACAAAGGTAGCCAACCCGAGGACTTGACCCTACAACCTCCTACCTATAATTCATACCACTTAACCACTTGAGATAACCCATCGGGTTTACTTTTGCTATTACTTATGGGCACTTTATAACTATATATATTTCCTTTTATTATTTTGACCTTAAATTAAAGGTGTAAGTTCATTCTCATCCTTTTTATTCTCATGTTTCTTAATTCTAATCTGAAGCTCTAATTATTTTATAGTGTTGTAGGGATTATGTCACTGGGCTAGACTCATCTCCTTTGAGTGTCCCATACCACCCAAGAAGTCTATTCTCCGAGCAGCACCGGCATGACCTCACATGTTGGGCTTAACCAACAATCCGCTTAAATCATCTGGAATATGCCTCTTCGTCATTTCTTGGAAAACCTAACCAATCATGCTTATTATAATTGCAGAAGTTCAAATGCTCGCTTCACCATAGGCAATGATGTACCATCACCACCCAACCATCGACACCTATGCGCTCCTTCTCCCAAACCAAGCATACTTAAGCAACCGACTACCCAACATGAAACAATGCTACCATCCATCTAGACTAACCCGTGATAGTCACCGAAGATCATGCCCCTTCATGTAAGGTGTCTGCATACCTTCAACGCACATACCGCCAAGGTCATCTTGCCATAGACGATACACAATCTACCACATTTCCAAGCCATGCCATCCCCACCGAGAAACCAAACATAGTGTCTCATCAGTTGGGTTCATGTCCTAGTCGAAAAGATGTCCTCCTTGATCCTCCTAGCATTTCCTCTAGTACACCATCCTAACCATCACATGGCTACACCCACGATTCAGCCATAAGGCTACAAAAATTGGAAACTCGTTGTACAACTTGCCAAACATGCCCGACACACCTGCTCAAGGACTTGTTGCGCATCTTCCCGAATCAATTTGACTCGCCCTTCGTCTCCCAAAACTAAACACACACTTAGCCATCTCATTGACCGGTCATGTCGCCATGCCCATCGTTATAGCACGTGCCCGAGATGAGAGCTGAGGTATAACATACTCCCCCACTTAAAATTGTTGACATCCTTGTCAACGCGACCCCATTAGCTAAATCGATGAAGGGGTTCTTAGTGGTGGTGAAGAGAGAGTTCCACAATGCCCATTCGAACGATGCTCTCATACCATCTGTCATGGGGTTGGGGATCCCGGTTGAGTTGCAGAAGCTCAACATCCTCATCTCCATGCGGCACCGACGCCTTTTGTTTAATGGTAAGGCCAAGATGAAGTACTTGACCCAAGCTATGCCTAACACACTTATTCTCATTTCCTTACTTAATTTATGTTTACAATTATTATACTTAGTTATCTTCAACAACAGTAAAATAAGCATTCATACAAGTACAAAAAGAAAGTACTTGTGGGCGACCAAACTATCTTAACACCCAAAATTTGATATAAAACAGAAGTGTGTCGAGCTCAACTCATGCCACACAAAGAAATTACGCAATGGGGAGATTTCATTACAATAACCTATTGTGAAAATTCCAAATCTTCCTCAACGAGTTAGCCAATATGCGCCCTTCCTCTGCATCCACAACTAGAAGACTTGTGCAAAAATCTCATCACCTTCCTTCATAGTTGAATAGCTTGTGTCTTGCCTCAAACCAACCAACCTGCGATTCCCAAACTTAACCAAATATTAGATTCATACAAGTACAAAACAAAACTACTTATGGGCTGCTAAACCATCCTAACACCTGAATTCTGATATAAAACATAAGTGTGTCGAGCTCAACTCATGTCACACAAAGAAAGCCCACAATGGGGAGCTTTCGTTACAATAATATGTTGTGAAAAATCCAACTCTTCCTCGACGAGTTAACCAATGTGCACCCTTCCTCCACAACCGCATCTAGAAGACTTGTGCGGAACTCTCATCACCTTATTTCATAGTTGAATAGATTATGTCTTGCCTCATACCAACCAACCTGCGATTCCCAGACATAACCAACTCTCAAATTTCCTCCTTGTAACCGAAATCCTTTGATCTAGAAAACACGCCATGACCAAATGATCTCTTGCCTCTTTCCTTCTTTCTTATTTTATTCCTTCCAAATGGATTTCCTTGCTCGGTTATATAGGATACCCAACGGTCATGTCCTCCCTCTTCTCCACAACGCCATGTCCACATTTGCAAACTCAATGTGCATTGTGGGTGTGTGTTTCCACCAAACGTGCCCCTCCAACTCTAGCTGAATTCTCACTTCATGAAACCAAATTTTCCATGAAATTGCGCTCTTTCGACGCGCTCCACTCACACTAACTGACTTCTTCATTTTTGCATCGAGGGCTCCCAAGAAAATACTCTGTCTCATCTTCGGTTCGTTTATTGGTGGTGTTCGCAACACTCTTCGATTATTGGAAACACCCCTTGGTGCGTGCTCAAGGAGTGGAGTGTAACCAACTTTGTTTGGTTGGTTCCCCTTTGTCTCACCCAAAGCGTCCAAGTCACTATTTTTCACATCTCATTGGTTGGGTTCTCTTGCTACCAACGCACCCGTCCATCCAACCATCTATCTTTGATGAGGGACCCCATGTCCACCATGGAACGCCCAACTTCATTTTCCTTTGGTTTCTTTGGTGAGGGAGCCCATGATCACCATGGGGTGCCCACTATCTCACATCCTTCAACAAGTCTCTACAAACAACTCCTTTCGCAAGCCATGGGTGTGCGAAGTCATCTATGGCACAACGACACACCCAAAGAGTCCTACTTCGTCTATAAAGTGACCAAGCGCCCTCCCACTCGCCCGATTTTTCCATCTCATCGCATGGAAGGAGCGCACGCGCTCAAGTCCACTCCTGAGGTGTTACATGCTCCCCCACTCGAAGTGTTTTTTGTCCTCGTAAATCCCAACATACTTCATATGTTGTGATCGCAACCGATGCTCATCTACACCTCAAATTGTCATCCGCATCCACATGCCATGTTTCGCATTGATCTCGAAAAAGCATCACCTTTGGCCTCAATATTACATCTCGTTGTTTTCTACTGCAATGAATACCAAGTTTTCCTAAGCCTTGAACTTCTAACGACCTTCGTTGTATTCAGAACCAACCCAAGACCATGTTTATGCACATAGCTATAGCTCCCACATATTAGACTAGTCGGGTGATCAGTATGGTCATTGCATCTAATATGGAAGTACACACTTCTCCATGTTCCAAATTGTTTCTGTCCACAACTGATGTCTCTCAGTCCAATCCTCAAGCTTCAGGAAAAGTTCCTCACCCTTGCCAAATTTTTACCAAGTCTTCAACTTGGTTTCACAACTTCTATCTACACCTTCACGTACTGACTTGTCTTTTTGCAATCAAACTAATATCTGTCTTGACTTCAATATTTTCACTTCAATTTTTTTCTACGATGCCTCTTCACCAAGGCACCACCCACTTCCTGGAATCCCGTCGAAACTCCAAGATCAACAAACTAAGTATTCTCGGAAGCCACCACCAAGGCTCCGGGAAAACAATGTGTCTGATCTATGTTCTGTCTGCAAGTTCCTCAGGACCAAAATGGCTTCCTTCGGTGAGAAACCCAACATCTCAAGTCGTTATGCACTAAGCTCATTATCATAGATCCCCATGACACGTCTACAATATTTCATGATCGTTGCAGGATCTCGATCTTCCATTCCCACTTCTTCCTCATCCTCCAAGTGCAGTTGAGTGAGTTCCTATGTGCATTCCTTCATCTCAACACTTAGAATTTGTGGCGAAAGTGACTTGCCTGACCAAGCCTCCTCAACCTCATCGCAAACCTACTGGAAGAAAGGTTGTAACATCCCCATCCAACAATAGGCCGAGAACGCCACTACTCGAACACTTCACATAACTCTAATACCATTTTGTAACATCCTCGGTGACCTAGGTCGGGCCACGCTACTCCTGCAACTCTACTACTCTACTTTGATCTGTGACAACTCCAACCTTAAAATACTGGGCTATGCCATGCAGAGATACTTGCAGAAAAAAATACACATCCATATAAACATAGAATGATTATTCTACATATATATAACATATTAATGCATAAATAATAGTAAGCGTACACATGCATCATATACAACATACATAGGAAATACTCATCAATTACAACATTGTATTGTTACACAACATGCAAATGAACATAAAAGTGGTACTTATCTTTTATTATAAGACCACCAACTGCGTGTAGACCTTCCATGAACCTCCTAGCCTTAGACCACACTGCTCATCACGCTCAACAGTGGGTCACTCGAGAGATGGGACTAAACTTCATCGAAAAAGGGAATTCTAGGCTTGGCAAGGGAAACAAGGAAGTTGCACAAAACAACAGGAAGGACCTTTTATCCCAGGAGCCACTTATGCCCACAACCCACAGACCCTCATTCCCCACACGCGTGCTCCACCCCAAGAGGGTACACCTTCACTAATACAAGTCCATCGACGACTACACCTCCTTTACCTTGGGCTTCAACAATAGGATGGACCAGAAGTCTCAGAGTACTATAGCTACTATGAGACTCCCTTCTAGGAGAGCTCAGTTCCTCAGCACACTCTTTCACCTGGAGAGAGTTGTTCATAGGCTTGACAACTTGCCTCTTCAACGACGAGCCTGACAACTCGCTTCTTCAACTAGCTTAAAATCAGTTCCATCTAGGGATGATTTTAAGAATGGAAATTTGTTTTAAAATGTATAAACCTTAGCGAATCTTACTAATCCTTCATATGCCAACTATAAATGTTTGGCGATAGTTTTGTAAAAATATTCAAATTTATAAGGATTTTATATAGTTTTTATAAAATTTTGGTGATTTTTAAGGTAAAATAATTTTATCCTATAGAGTTTGGGTGAATCATTTTAAAAATAGCGAATCTCGTTTTTGGAAAAACCATGGAAAATCAGCCCATGAGCGAAATTTATCCCCTAAAATCATCCATGGTTCCATCAAGGAGAGGACAACAACAAAGCTCAGTAGGGAACAGATGATGGCAACAAGCCACAGTCAGTCAAGAAATTGCGTGGGCTGAAACAACCAACAATTATGCCACAACATGGCTCAGACAATTATAGGGTTCCCGGACTTCACAAGATACACACGGGATAAATATAGTATCCCCGCAGGTTCCCAAGGTGCATGCTAGATACAGAGGCGATGATGAAGTAGAATTGGTTCAATACGTGAATCCCTGGTGAATTTTGGGAAGGGTGACAGACTTCTAGAGAATCGTAAGGGTTGTGAGGAGACTCCAAACTGGTCCCCACCGCCAGTATGGGGAAAAACCCTGAATGGAAAGCGAACCTCCTAATAGGCTTGCTTTTCGAGCTATAACTACATGCACTCAGGTCGACATCTGTCTTCGTGTAGCCACATGCGTTCCACTTCACACTTGTTCCCTTTCTCAGGAAATTAGGACAACACCGTTCATATCCACCTTAGAGGAAATAATAATAATAAAATATTATTCCCTTAGAGGTAAGCCCTCTAGCTTAGCCTCTAGGCCTAGACACTTAGCCCCCTCCCTCACACTACCTAGTGGAGCTTAGTCCCCCATAACTCTTTCTTTGTGTTCGGTCTACAAGAAACAAAGTAGTTATAACAAATATATGACCATTTACACATATACAATAGCAGGCTCACTGGCCTTTGCATCTAGGCTCTCTGGCCTAATCATCACATAAGCCTCCTAGCTTATTATAACTCATCTCACCAGCCTATCAAATAAGTTTATAATTCATAATTACGACTGGGGATCTTCCTAGGGATATTACAATCCCCTCCCCTTATTTTTGCATTGTCCTCAGTGCAACTTGTTTATACATATACAATTCAAAAATTCTTCAAAAATCTCCAAGATTTAGCTATTGGAAGCTTATTATCTAGCCAATGTTCTACTTTCAATCATCAATTATATTGTTCATACTAAAGATGGAATTCAATTTCTCTATTCCATAGAGCTGCTACAGGAAATCATTCAACTCATTGTTCCTTGTTACATGCTTCAATTAAACCTCATTGAAATCACCGACTGGTTGTAGATCCACGACGTTCCACCCAACCTTAGATCTCATTGTTGATAAAATCTTAGCAGGGTTATGACTCCACATACATAAACACTCTCCTCCTACACCTTTTGATTGAGAAGACCTTCTACACCTGAAGAGGGCTATGACTCCATTGGGGCAATGGATTCCCAAGATAGCGACGGTCCACAATTCATATATGGTCTAGTCCAAGGTACCAAACCTCAACATCACTCCAACCAACAGTCTCTCGTTCCCCACATGCTTGTCCCACCCCATGAGTGTACACCTTCTTTGTCACACAGTCCATCAACAACTACACCTCCCTTTCCATGGTCTTCAACAACATGTTGGCTTAGGAAGTCTCAGAGCACCGTGGCTCCCGGAGTTCCAACTACCCTCAGATATTTCCAATCAACATATTCACCAAGCTACTCTTTGTAGTCAACATTCTAACTTTAATCAACATCATATCATCTACATCACCCACATGCAATTATCATTAGAAAACATAAAATAATTCATTTAGGAACTCCAACTTAGTTCAAAAGGGAATTAAATTTTTCCCCAAAACATGAAATTCTATTTCATAATTCTTCTTGGTTGTTGCCATATTATGAATGCAATTGTCCTTGTGGTTTTCCACAGGCACCAAACTACATACCATTTTTTTTTCCCTGCAATGCTTCATCTTGCATACAACCAACAAATTGTCAATATTTCCCATACATCATAATTCAATTGCAATATGTACAAAACCTTATGTGGTGATCTTAGAATTGATTGCACCTAGCAATTCAATCACAATTACCAAACAATTTAATAAAATAGAATGACTCGTCATTCTATGCATATGCATGTTCACAGTAATATCTGTAAGTTCATTACTTATTTTTCTAAACAAGAAAATTTGTTGTAGTCAATGCTCATGTGACTACATGACTTGCAACTTTCCTGTTGTAATGTCTAACACCTCCTTGAAATGTCCTCAACTTCATGAGTTCACAACATTTCATCTGTTAGTAACAATTATTTCCATGCAATAATATATATTCATGTACTTACAAAACACATTCAACCATTGCATTTAGTACACAATTATATCACTTACTATGCACGAGTGCAATTCTCAATGCATACTTATTCAGTGCACCTTGTATTGAAATACATAATGCTCTTTATCTCAGTCATGTATCTCACCATCCATAAGTTGGAATTCTGTCCAATGTGTTGACACATTCTCCACACACTTCCTATTCTCTTCCCAATTAATTGGATGCCTTCCTTTTCTACCCAAACACTACACCAAGAATATAATTTTGTGGTATTCATTAGTGTTAGGAAAAAGGTTGCAATCCAACTCTTATTTAAAGGTAGGAAGCGTTTAGTACTTGTTTGGCTCATAACCTTTCCATATCCATATCTTGGCATGTCCAACCATGTCCCGGTCTCATACATGACTAGCTTACTGACATTCATTCCTATAACAAGTTCTTATCTTTTAATTCTTTGGTTATCACCCCATAACCAAATTAACATGACATTCTACTATGTCAGTGTGTGCTTTCAGAAGCTAAAAAGATTTGAATTAATACATGTCTCCAGTCTTTAGCACATCCAGTGGTATGCATTCAAATAATATAATCATGTGATTTTATCAAATAACTCTGGCTAAGGAAATTCTTACCTAAATTCCCTTTAGCAATTATGCAAAAACAATAATAAAAACTCATACCTGCATGACTTCCATTAATAAATTTGATGTTACATGTATGGTTGATGGATGTAGAAGATTTCATGCTTGTTTTTCAAACCTAACCAACCTTCAAGTTTATGTTGCTTCCTTCCATATGTAGCAACATCATCAACAACACTTGCAACATGAAAGAATTGTTTTTTTGCTTATGGTTGTTCAACCAACCCTAATTCAACTACTGCAACGCTACCACAATTTCAACAACTTATTTCCCATGTGCAACTTTTCCTTGCTAATCCTAGAAGTCTTCAATTCTTCTCAGATTTATGAATCTTCTTATGCGTTCATTGTAGTCACTGTACATGACTATTTTTTTCTTGAGCACTTTCTAGCCAAATCACTCTTGGTTTCCTTTGCATTTCCAGCCAATTACTAATGTTGACATTAACCTTCAACTTTTATTTGTTTTCTAGATCCATCTATCCCAACTAGCTTCAAAATTGACTTACCTATCCAATCTCTAGCATACTATAAGGATGCACATATGCCCCTTTTTTCCAGTTACATAGAATCACATGAAATTCCTTCTTACCTTACCATAATAGATTCGGGTGCTACCTCCAACCTTTTGGGTTGTCACTCATGGCTCTATGTTACTTAAGATGGATTCTTTTTAGGCACCATCTCCTCTGCATTCAAAACCATGCATAGAAATGTTTTCTTCTTCCTGGTTCCTTATTGATTTCTCTTTATAAGTCACTTTACTTTTAAATTATTCTTGACATGATATCTCCATGCTCTTATGGAAATACCTTCACACCCTTGGAGTGCATCAACAATCCTCTACTATTCTAGCTTCCCTTCCTGGAGTGTTGACATGCATTCCTATTAGCTTGATATCTATCTCATGATTTCTTCTTCCATTATCTTAGGATGTTCATGGACTTGAATCCATCCAAGAGTTTTTCGTTGTCTACTTTGCATACTTTCCACCACATATTATGCTGATATTAATTTTCAGCATTCCCCTATTACTTGGATCCCTCTGATCCAATTCCTTCATGACCCAATTATATATCCAGTCATGTTCTCTGAGTAACCTTGGATAGTTAACACCAACTTCTTTCTTGAAGCAATTTGGTTTAGCCTTTCCATGACTGATCATATCAACATTGGTATTATCTTGATGAATTATTATTTTCTCCTGACTTCACCCATCTGATTTTTCAACCTGACTCGCAAAGTCAACTTCTATCATGCCATATTTGATGACCTTCATGCCATGCTTCCACTGCGCACTTTGTTAGCAATAATGGAGGTGATACCTCCAATCTATAGCATTGATCTTTGGAGATGTCACATCTTGTCTCCAAACTCTTTCATATTCCATAAAACCTTCCTTATTCCCATGCACTGCATCTCCATATGAACTTATGGTTCAGACATTATCATTTATCGCAGATGGCTTTCTCCACCTATAATTCACATTTGATGTGGAAATATTTTCACCTGGATTGTATTCCCCCCAAAAGAATTTAATTCGTGGTTTCCATGCTGCTTATTGAACCCAACATATGATCCAATGACTTCTTAAAGATTTCAATGCAAATGAAGAATCATATTTGTCCTTATTTCTTCAATCTGTAGTCATCTCTAGCATTTTTTTTCTATTTTAATGTAATCATTACATCTGGAATCATCTTTTCAAGAAATTTCCAATGACTACTTCCTCTCTCAATTCTGAGCCTTGAGCAGAAAGCTACAATCTTTTAAAACTCGTGCTTTTTATTTGATGCACTTCTTGTGCAGTGGATCTCTTTTCTCCGAGCTAATGGCTCTTAGATCTTTGTTGGACCCTATCATAAAGTTCCCAGGTCTTCAGTACCTCTTATGATGTAGGTTCAAACCAGATGAAACCCACGGGCTTCCTTCCTAACCCCCTTTCTATTCTTTAACACAGCTTTTGGGCACTAGCCTTCGTTTTCCTTGAGCCCTTAATTCACATGGGACCACGGTCGTGTCCCAGCGCTAGGTCGATAGGGGATTACTCAAAAATTTGGGCCTTCGAGCTTTGGAAGTTCCTAACCCAAGTCATTGTAACTCCCCAGAGTGCCGAATGGGAAAACTTGCGAAGTGTGGGGAATGGATCTACGGTCCACTGTTCATCAGAAACCAACGGTTGAGATGCGATATAGCCCTCAACAAGAATATATGACTATTTTCTTAATCTTCATGCAAGTCTCATCGACTGTGATCATCAATGCTCAGATCGATGTATCATAATCAATTCCACACCCCCCCCCCCTTTGCCTTTCTACCTTTAACGGTGGGGGGGTCCCTCCACACCCCCTTTGCCTTTCTACCTTTTAACGGTGGGGGTCCTCTCCACTACATAACATAGCACAATTATTTTGGAGAGTATGGTCTCCGGACTGCGGCCTCTGGTGCCATGCATCCTTCGGGCCCCAGGGTTTCAATGTTCAAACACTAACATGTCACATCAATATTTATGCCTTTCAAATTTCGGGGGCACGCATCGACGATTTGGAGTAACCCATCTTTCGCCCCACAATTCTTCTGACGCTAACATGTAACCCCACGATGAAACTGTGGTTAGGATTGCAGGAATGCCTTGGGGAATTATCTCACGTGCAAATTGGGTCCCCACAATGCCTCCTGGTCGTCGATATTGGTGTATCATGATCAACACCAATGTGGGCCCACTAACCATGCTCAAACAAAGTACCACATGGTGAAATACTAATGACTGACACGTGCCCCAATCAGATGGGTGACACGTGTCATGTTCCAAATCACATTTAAATATTCCATGGGTTCGAAACTCACTGAGACGTGGCACACAACCCATGTTTCCATGTCAGTCCAAGTGACTTCATCATGAATCACTACTTCGGCTCTTCAGGCTTCAGAGCTTCGGGCTTCAGGAGTTCTCGCCCCAGCATACACTAATTCTCCTGAACACTGAAATCGTGAACAAGCCAATCTGCTAACACATGTCCCTTTTGACAGACGGTCCATATTAACTTTGGACTTCAGAGCTTTGAGAGTTTTCTCGCTTCATACAATGTCATAACTTCCACCCTTGGCTTTATCCAATGGTTCTATCCACTTTGGCCCAATCAAACGGTTGATCTCTTCTCCCCAGATCTATAATGTAGTTCCACTTCAGGGACTTCGGGGCTTTGGTCCTTCGGCCTTTTCCACTCTATAACACATAACTTCACCGAAGTCTCAAATTCTGAAGGACTTGTAGATTAACCCTCCTGCACTTTTCTCCATATTTGACGGTTAGTAATTGTTCTCCTTCTCTTGAAAAAATTCCAACAACCCACATTACTCTGCGGCCCAATACCACGTCTGTCATGGTTTTATAATACCGCTACACCTCCTGAGCTTCATAACACGGACAAGGTAACCTCTTAGCACTCAAAATGCTCTGAGGTTTGAAATTCGTTCCTCTTGACACAATTTCCCCCTGAAACCTTGGTTCCAATGACCACTTATCTGGCCCATCCAGGCTCAATGATGAAACCATGGCTCTGATACCATTTTGTAACGTCCCCAACAACCAATAGGCTGGGAAAGCCACTACTTGGACACTTCACTTAGCTCTGATACCATTTTTTAACGTTCTCGAACACCTAGGTCGGACCACACTTCTCTTCCAGCTCTGTTGCTCTACTCTGATCTGTGACAGCTCCAACCTTAAACTATTGGGCTATGCCACATAGATATACTTGTAGAAAAACATACACATCCATATAAACATAGAATGACTATTCTACATATATATAACATATTAATGCAGAAGTAACAATAAGCCTACACATGAAGCATATACAACATACACAAACAATACTCATCAATTACAACATATGTACCATTACACAACATGTAAATGAACATAAAAGTGGTACTTATATTTTATTAGAAGACCACCAACTACGTGCAGACCTTCCACGAACCTCCCATCCTTAGACCACACTACTCATCACACTCAACAGTGGGTCACCCCCGAGCTGGGACTAAACTCCATCGGGAAAGGGAATTCTAGGCTTGGCAAAGGAAACAAGGAAGTTGCACAAAACAATAGGAATGATATTTTATCCGAGGATCCACTTATGCCCAAAACCCACAGACCCTCATTCCCCACAAGCCTACTCCACCCTAGGAGGGTACACCTTCACTAATACAAGTCCATTAGCTTCTACACCTCCCTTACCTTAGGATTCAAAAACAGGATGGACCAGAAGTCTCAGAGTACTGTAGCTTCTACGGGACTCCCTTCAAGGAGAACTCACTTCCCATAATTCTCTCTCACCTGGGAGAGTTTCTCATAGGCCTGACAACCTGCTTCTTCAAATCAAATATTATGTCAAACGTGTTAGCACTATAAGTCACCTCCAGATCACATTGGAGGTAAGCCCAATACCCATCATTTTGTATGTTACAATGAATAATTTAAAGAGGTCAAATGGGTGCAGAGTCAACAAAATATCATTTTAACTCAGCAATGCTAGACCAACATGCACAAGCAGTTGAGGTCTTGATCCAACTTCAGTCAGTAAGTTGTAGTAAAGTGAGTAGGAGGAAGAATTGGTGAGGAGAAGGTAGAGGTCTACTATGTACATCTGATCTTCTAGCAACCTAAGGAAGAAAAACTTAGAAAACAAGATCTTATTGGATTCAAAGTTTCATGAAACTAAAGAGTGTTAAAACAAAACTGTGATCAAACATACATTGAAACAAATCTATAAGAATCCATGTGAATCCTTCAATCATGGACACTTTCGTATCAAAGGAAAATAATATGAAAATAGAAGCTGAATTTCATTAAACAAAAAGTATCAAATCAAGTCACATAACCAGAGAACCAAAGCTTCATTAAAACTTTACAATACGGGAGCTTAACTCAACCATCCACCATAACAAAATATCAAAATGATTCCTATATACTCAGAACAACTCACCACTAACAACAGAGGTGTGTTCGAGTCTTTTCTTTCAAGGATTTACGTCTGCATGTTCTCTAGAAGATTGCACATGCAATATTCATTCAGACGCAAGCTTCTATTAGACGCAATCATGTTTTAGAGGGGACCTGCAGAAGAGACGAATTGCTGACAGTCCTTCTAGCATTCCATTTAAGTGGTGAGACGAGGTTTCACCAACCTTCCTCACCTTCATTAACTGTCTGCATTAGGAAATCAATGATATTAAATGCCTAGGGGGCAACCATGTAGTTCTCGTGAATAGGACACCATATAAACACGTCATTGCAGGGTTGCTCAAAGGTGGTTTGGGTTCACACTGCTTTTGAGCCCGCAATCCACCACCTTTTGCCACATAGTCCTGTTTCTAAACCACGTTTTTAATTGTGGGACCGCTCAATAAAATTATCGCCTGAGCATGTTGCATCCCCACAATGAACTATGGCCATAGATCTAGTCCTGATATGAGATATGGGCGCACCCTCTATATTTAGCGCCACCACCAAGCTTAACCGCCCGCCAATTTTAGAATCCGCCAAACTATGCCATTGGGATCCCCGTTGGATGTTGACTGGGAAGATAGCAAGTGGACATGGATGTCGACGATGGGAAGTTGATGAGATGATTGACGTGACAAACCATCAGATCGCCCCAAAACTTAGGATAAAAGCCAAAAGTGGGTCGCATTATGACCCTTTCATGCATTTTTCCACCACATGGGCTAAAAAAACATCATTTATCAATAATATGTACTAACAAAATAGACACAGGTGATGCCAACAACAGAAAGTCACATAGTTTAAGAGGAAAGATTCTCTCCCAGGAGCCACTTACACCCACTGCCCACAGACTCTCATTCCCCACATGCCTGTCCCACCCTAGGAGTATACACCTTCACTGTCACAGAGTCCATTGGCTCCTCCACCTCCCTTCCATGGCTTCAACAATAGGCCATACTAGAATTCTCAGAGCTTTGTAGCAACTATGGGACTCCCTCCAGGAGAAATCACTTCCTCAACAGACTCTCTCACCTTGAGAGAGTTGCTCAGAGGCCTGGAAACCTGCCTCTTCAACCACAGGCTTGACAACCCGCTTCTTGAACCAGCTTCAACTCAATTCCATCAAGGTCAGGACAACAACAAAGCTCAGTAAGGAATAGATGATGGCATCAAGCCACACTCAGTCAAGGAATTATGTGGGATGAAACAACCAACAGTTATGACACAACATGACTCAGAAAATTACAGGGTGCTCGGACTTCACAGGATACACACGGGATAACTCCAGTATCCCCATAGGTTCCCAAGGTGTGTGGTATATATAGAGGCGATGATGAAGGAGAACTGGTTCAATACATGAATCCCCGGTGAATTTTGGGAAGGGTGTCAGACTTCTAGAGAATCGTAAGGGTTGTGAGGAGACTCTAGACTGGTCCCCACCACGAGGATGGGGAGAAAACCTGAATGGAAAGTGAACCTCCTAATAGGATGGATTTCCTAGATATAACTGCATCCGCTTAGGTCGACACTTGTCTTCCTACAGCCGCATGCATTCCACTTTGCACTCACTCCCTTTCCTAGGAACTTAGGACAACACTGTTCATGTCCACCTTAGCCTTTAGGAAATAATAATAATAAAATATTATTCCCTTACAGGTAAGAATTTCTAGCTTAGCTTATAGGCCTAGCCACTTAGCCCCCTCCCTCACCCTACCTAGTGGAGCTTAGTCCCCCATAACTCTTTCTTCCTGGTTGGTCTACACGCAATGATGTAATTATATTAAATATATGAGCATTTACACATATACAATAGTAGGCTCACTGGCCTTTGCATCTAGGTTCTCTAACCTAATCACCACATAAGCCTCCTAGCTTATTACAACTCGACTCACCAGCCTATCAAATAAGTTTACAATTCATTATTACAATTGGGGCTCTTCCTGGGAATATTACAAAGGTGATTCGGGTTGCGTTTCCTGTGTAGTGACTTCTGCAAGTGTTGTGATGGATGACTTTATCTCATCCTCCCTAACTTACTCTTGGTCATACATGCTCCACAACCGATCTATCTTCTTCATGATAGAATTCGTTGAAATCTCCAATGCTATCAACCTTTGGATACTTCGTTCCCTCTGTTTCATGACACCCAAAGAACACTTCGTTCCCTCTGTTTCATGACACCCAAAGAACACTTCGTTGGAGTTAATTCTTGTTGTTGCTTCATGTTATGGGGTCATTTTGCACTTCTACAAACTCCCTCAACCAACCTGTTCGCATAACTTCTAAGCTTCCATCCAAGCTTGCTCTTCTTCGTCATGGGAAGACTTGGTGTTTTGGATTTGTCCAAGAACAATGAGTAACCCTTATGTTGTACAGGAACTTCTTTGGCATGCTTCAGAAAGTCCTGCCCTAAGAACATCACATGATCACCCAATGGAGCCACCATCACATCCCAAGTGACAAACCAACTTCCAACTCTCAATGGTGTTGAACAAACTACCTATGCCATCGACTTCATCTATAATTTGACTACCTTGAACGCAACCATACTTCCCTCATCCTTGGGATGGAGCAATGTCACAGTTCGTTCATTAATAAAACTTTGATTTTATCCGGTGTCAACCAATGCTTCCACCTTCACCCCACTCACTATCAGATCCAGATAACAAAGTCTTCCATCCTTGTCTTGCAATCATTGTCCATCATTCTATGTTTTGAACTCATCTAGATGCTTCATCAATTCCTCAACCTCTTCCATCATTTCCTTTGTCGGTTTTAGTAGCGGTTGGTTTACCTTACCCAAGAATACAAGATTCTGCATCGCAATGTGCTCTTGGTTTTCGACCATCTGTTCCAACGTCTCCTTCAAAGGAAAATTCTATGCAAAATGGTTAATATTGCATAAGAAACAACGAATTGGCTTACCTCTGCGATTAAGTAATTCAACCTACTTCTTTTCCTTGATTCTGCCTCTTTCATGGGTGTCCCCCTTGTTGAGTGACTCCACCCTTGATGAGTTCATCTTTCCAATTCCTTCCTTTCCCTCTTCTCTACAAGATTCTTGTAGTTCACTAGCTTGATTTACTTTTGGGTAATACCTTGTGAAATGCTGACCCGAACCTTCTTCATAAGTGATGGAATTGATGCCTTCAAACAAACTCTGTTTTTCTACGATGTTGATGACAATGGTCATGGCTTCCCTTTCCTTAGACAATCTTGTCACCAAGATTTGGAAACCTTCATCTGTAAAGAGAGGTTTCTTTCCTTCATACAACGCATCCCATCTTGTTGTGAAGGATATCATCCTTTCTAAACTTGCGTTGGCTACTTTCATCAACCTCCGCGTTTCTTTGTCAAAACTTAGCTTATTTTCGTCATCATTCACCGTTCCCATCATTCGTTCTTCACACTTTTCGCAACTGTATACCTTCTATGGTTGTTGTTGCAACTCTGTGTTCATGCACCCTTTTGTCAACATGTGCACCCCCTCCTTCACAATTGTTCTGACTGCAGTATCGAGGATGGGATGAGTTGTCTCTAATACCATCCTTCATGAGAGTGACAATGGTGAAGAGCTTCACCAATCTGTCTCCAATCAAATTGGCTCTGATACCATCTGTCATGGAAGTGACAATGGTGAAGAGCTTCATCGATCCATCTCCAATCAAATTGGCTCTGATACCATCTGTCATGGGGCTAGAATTGTAACCCTTGAGAGTCCCATACCACCCAAGAATTCTAGTTGTCGAGCGACACTGGTATGACCTTGTGTGTTGGGCTTAACCAACAACCCACTTGAATCATTCAGAATACACCTCTCCATCATGCCTTGGCAAACCTAACCAAGCATGCTTATTATAATTGCAGAAGTTCAAATGCTAATTTCACCATAGGCGATGTTGCACCATCGACACCTATGTGTGCCTTCCCCTGAACCAAGCATACTCGGACAACCGACTACCCAACATGAAATCGTGCTACTATCCATCTAGAATGACCCATGATAGTCACCAAAGATCATGCCCCTTCACGTAAGGCATATGCATACCTTCAACACACATACCACCAAGGTCATCTTGCCATAGACGGTACACAATCTACCACATTTCCAGTCTACCACATCCCCGCCAAGAAACCAAACATAACATCTCATTGGTTGGGCTCTCGTCCTACTCGACGAGACGTCCTCCTTGATCATCCTAGCATTTCCGCTTGTACACAATCATAACTGGCCCATGGATACACCCACGAGTCGTCCATAAAGATACCAAAATTGGAAACTCGTTGTACAACTCACCAAGCATTCTCGAGATGCCTCCTGAAGGACTTGTCGTGCATCTTGCTGAGCCAGTCCGACTCGTCGTCCGTCACCCAAAACCGAATGCACACTTAGCCATTTGACTATTCACATCTTCGCGCCCATCATTATAGCACGTGCCTGAGATGAGTGCTGAGGTATAACATATCATTTCTAGATTTCATGATCTTGTCAGCTGCCCCATTCACCAATCTCTAAATATGAACTATTTGCATGTCTCAAAAACATGTGCATAATTGAAAAGATTCTAAGTTGGTGAGCTAGAAACCAATAATTCAATGAATTATGACTTATGTTTCCCAACCCAAATCCAAGTCTCTTAATTTTCTCGATGATAACTTGAGTCTCTTTTATTGTTTAGAATGGAATTCTCATTTTTCCTATATAAATATTATTTCATGGTCATGATTTCAATGAAGTTATTGCTAGACTCCCCTATGTTTGAGAGTGATATCCAATTGGATTTACTTATTTTTCGAATAATCCCTTTTATGTTTTCTTTTCCAAAATTATCTCTTGAGGCCTTAGGATTGGGAACTACCATTTAAATTGTTTGAAATAAATATCCAATTCAATTTACTTATTATCACAAATAACCATTCCCATGCTTGATTTTCCTGAATTATCTATTCAATCTTTAGGATTTGGCATTACCATTTGAATTATTTCAATTCCTTTTTACTAAGTATAGAGATTAGATGATATAATTAGAAATATTGATTCCCCTTTATTCTATATTTATATGGTATTTGTTAATCCCTTTTAAGTCCTCTTTAGTACATGCTTATGTATAATATGGTCTTAGTTATGCTCTTCAATATATTACTTTGGTGCCTTAATTTGTTTTGTGTGTATGGATAAATTCTATTATTGTGAGATAGTTTTAAATATCCCAAGTCAACACATTTAAAAAAATTGCCTATATTTTAGCACCCACTCCCAACTTAAAATTTACTTTTAGCCACCTATGAAATGAGAGTGTTTTATCCTCCTAGAAAGCAAAATTACTTCACATTAATCATTATACCCATCCCCAAAATGACTACACATAGATTCATTGGATAGTAAGGGTACTAAATAATACATTGTCTAAATATTATATACCTTTTAAGCACGTTATATATTGAGATGGAATCATATTATACATTGATATGGACTCATAAATCCTCCCTTGCAAATGTTGTCGTAAGATAGATTCCCATTTTAGGATAATTGTAATAAAATAATATATTTTTGGGAGATTAATATGATTTCCAATTTTTGAGCGGCAACGACATGGTGAGAATTGGGTGGCCACGGAGGGAAAGCCCATTACGGTCAATGTCTGGTTCCTCATCATATTCAGAGTCCTCTTCCACTTCGGGTTCACGATTCCTCTCCCGGTCTCAGTCGAGATCCTTCAGCTCATCTTCTTCTTCCCGTAGCGACAATTCCAGGAGTCGCAGCCCTACGTTGCCTAGGAAAAGCCCAACTTCATCAACAAGGAGAGGTCGAAAACCACCGTTTCGACCTAAGAAATATTCACCTACTAGAACCGACGCAGTATTGAAGCAAGAAACACGAATCAATCTAGGGTTTCCACAATGCGAGAAAGGTCAGGAAAAAATGATGGTCTGTAGGGATCGAAAGAAACCCACCATCAACTAGCATTGCATTATTTGGGAATGAAGGGCCTTCCCTCATCATACTGTGGCTTGATATGAGACTAATGCATGATTTCCCCTTTTTGTAAATAGAATTGTCAGTTCTTCTCGTTGCTTTCATGCTCATGATTCAGACTCCATTTTTTAGCTCAAAGTCAAGATCCACCAAGTGATAGGCATTTTGCCTTGCTTTCAATTACTCATCTTTGAAGGATGACACCTTGTTGATGGATCTCTGCTGAAAGGTTATGGGAATATAAATAATGCAATCATTTCTCTCGTTTCTCATCTGCATGGAGGAGAACTATCCTCCACTCAACCAAGCTCTTACAGGCACACCGTGAAAATAAGGATTTCCGCTTCTTTGGGGTCCATGGCTAAACTTTTTGGAGAAAATAAGATTTTTGGCTCTTCCTTCATTATAGAGCTATCCGCAAAACCTCCAACAACATAGGTCGAAGATACCCAAGTCTTTGGCTCTACATTTATCTACTAGAAAAAATCCCTCATCTGTCATTTCAACGGACTGGCCCTCGACTTCCGCACTAAGAGAATGCATAAATAAGACCTAGTCGTCAGGTCATGACTTTTTATTTTTCTCGAAAGGGTTCTTCATCGTTAAATTTTCAACAAAGGCAAACTGCCAACGCGTCCTGGAGAAAGGTCCATGGTTATGGGGAAGATCTGGTCTTTCCATGTAATGATGGTTCCCTGAGTTCAACCTATTGGCTATGACTGCTATGAATACACAAGTTTGGGTGAGACTCCCAATTTACCTTTTTCATTTTTATACTCCATATTTTTTACCTACATTGGGCAATGTCTTGGGTAGGTTTATCAAAATTGACACAGATCGGATAATGAAAGGCTTTGTCACCTTTTCCCGCATATGCGTTGAAATCGACCTCAGTCAAGGGCTACCAGATATGTTTCTTATATATTGGAATGAGTATGATCCTTACATGCAGTTGGTCGATTATGAGAACACTTTCTTTAGGTGTCACTCCTGTCAAAAAATAGGGCATATTAAGGAAACTTGTCCTTTATCCCCAACCCCATTCTCATCCCCTAGAGCACAGAAAAGGGACAATGGTTGGAAAGACCCTAAAAATAAAAAAAGTCACTCGAAATCTTCATTTGACAATAAGAAACATCAAAATGACACCCTAGCTCCTTTGCCTTCTACAACACCATTGCAGTCTCCAACAAATGCACAATAACCAACCACATACCCAAAACACCAGCTTTGGCTTCAACATAACATCCTGAAGATTCAAAAAATTTGACTCTGAATTCTGTAGTTCAACCTTTTCACACTCCCCTTGAAAATGATGAATTAAATGACATGATCATGGCCACAACCCTGCTCTTAGGGACTCAGAAATGTCCTCATGAATCAGATAATTCAGGCATTGATAAGGAAGCACCATTAGCTTTTGCAGCTCAAGATTCTATAATTTCCTCAGAGCATATAGCTTTGGTGGCAAAGGATGTATATCCTATCAGTTCCTCTAGTTCGATTGATGTACGTAATAAAAAAGGTAGAAAGGATCCTCTCTGGTCAACACAATGACCTGACCCTTTCTCCTTGTCTTTGTAATGTTTCATCTTGTTATGCCCATGTACTCCTTGTGGTTCTATTTTAGCACAGGTTAGTCTTCAGTGTTCCCATGTTCTCTTTCAGGGGGGTCTTTTGCTATCAACAAGTCTATGTATCACTTTGTACTTTTTCTTGGTCG
>SNQJ01S0011031.1:0-50465 GCA_010110895.2 Picea sitchensis
GTAGTGAATGTTGATGTTGGGTGACTTTATTGTAGCAGAGTAGTGAATGTTGACAATGTTGTGAACTCCATTTGTAGATTGAAACACATTTTGCAATTGGCCTATACAAAATGCTCTTTGTCAATTTTGGTCGACTTTCATTTTATAATGAACTAATCTTTCATTTTATGTTACAAGATCCTTACTAGGTTATCAACACTAACATTGCATTTTATAATCAACTAATCTTTCATTTTATGTTATAAGATCCTTACTCTTACCTTATTAAGAATAGTATATCAAAATGACATTATCCTTACAATTTACAACAACTATCTAATTACATGACCAGTTCTTCCTCAGGTGAGTACATAATCAATTCCTACCTTAATAATAAATAAAGAAATAATCCCTTCTTAAGTAGATAAAACCCACCAATTAGGGTACACCTTTTTCCATCTAAAATACACATTTATATACATTCGCGTCAAATGACTGCAACAAATATCAGAGAAATTAAATCTTAATCACATTCTAGTTTATGTTACTATTACATGACAAGGATTTAACCATAGCATTACTATTGGTGTTGACATTCCACAACAGATATTTGCAATGAAAACTCGCATTCTATAAATACAACATTTAATAATAATTTCCCTACATAAAAATTCTGAAGCAATAGAAGCGGGAGGATAGGCAGCCAATCCAGTTCTACCATTAAGGAATGGGAATCGAAAACCCTAATAAATATAAACCTGATGACTATGAATAAAAATATATATATAATGAAAAGACTCCTTGCTGTCTTTCATTACCAGCCACCAATACAGTGAAGACAAAACGTAGGCATTCATTTTCTTTAAATAAAAGAAATTAAGGCATAGATACTATTTTACTGCCAGGTAGAAGGGTAAAATGAAGGTAAAGACTCAGGCGTAACTCTTACTGCCCAACAACTGTCATTACAGCTGCCGAACATCTAACCAAAAATAACAATAGAATGAATTAAAAAAATACTACCAAAAGAAATTACTGCCAGTTCATGCTACAACACTTCCCTCACAATTCAGGAGGACAACTGTGAGTGTGGACATTCCCACATGCAATTAAGGTTATAGCAGAGAACCCAAAAGGAGGGGCAGTTTAAATTTTTTTTTTTTTTAAACAGAACAATAGCCCGCTGGTCTAAGTTGAAGAGTTCTGTCAAATTTGAAGGTAAGGTACAAGAGCACCCAAAATGCAGACGTTAAAGTGAGAGTGACCTCAGCCTAAATGTATGGAACCCCAACCCAATGCAGAGAGAATCTAACTTTAGAACGTAGAGAAAAACTTCACTGAAAACACTGAGATAAATGAAACGCAAAAAGGAAAATTTAACCATCCATCGCTGATGATAAACCACAGATGCAATGAATTTTTGAGAGATCAACACACGGATTTGCAGTAAATAAAATAGAAACACCGAGAAATTTGGTTGAGCGCGTGGGTATCCTTCTCAAATTCGCCAGGAAAAATAAGGAACCATAGAGTTTATGTGATTGACAAAAGGGGAGTATCCTCCAGCAATCCACCAGGGGACTTAAATCCAAAAATAAAGATAGCGTGAATGAAATCGTGGGGTATCACCACTGGTGTCCAACTTTCCAACGCAGGGGTAATTTAAATTCCGGACTGATGTCCAAAATAAAAATGGAAACGTTGTTCATTGAAACTAAGAATCTATCCCAAAGAAGGAAAAAGGAAGTCGCTGCGCAACAATCCCGGCATACTTATGAGGTCAGTGGGGATCTAAATATGAGTCGCCTCCATGCTAGCATCACCGTGAGAAATTCTACAAGGTTTGTAAGTTACTCGCCTATAACCACGAGGATGAGACTACTGGGCGAAATCACTGTTATCAACAAGTAAATTTGCAGGTCAATTGGTAAGGCTGGAAGGGGTTTTGATGCAGATTTAAAATTACCGGGGTTCCAATTCACTCTAGTCCGAATCGTCGAGGTTTAGGTGCTATACACAAAGGGTAGAGTTGAGAATTTGAGGGAGGGAGACACAAGTATAAAACAAAAATTCCGCCGGAGTAGGCACATAAGGAGAAACCAATCTATCCAACTAGATCCAACCCTGAAGGAAATTAATTATTTTTCATCTAGTTCACCTGGTACATAGGCAGATCAATCATAAATCATAATGCATTCTACTCTAAAAATAAAAGTGTACCTTTGCCTAATCATTTTCCTTGGGTGACGTCCGCAGCTTCGTGCTTCTCCCGCTTGCCGACCGTCGAGACTACACGGGTACCTCCCAGCCAATCGCTAGGGGTACTCTGCTTCCCCCTTAGCCCCCCGAGACGCAAAGGGGCCACACATAGTCCAGATGGTATGCCTAACTTCCCATCTCACCTCGTAAGGCTAAGCTACCACTCCAATACAAGCTGAGAAATTCCTAACTCCTCACAAGCAATCAGTCTAGTCCCAATTCGGTAGCATAACGATACCTAACAGCCGATCCCCTTTTCCCCTCATACCCCTTTCTTTTATAGAGTTTTGAGACCCCCACTTTCCCTAAATCACATTTAATTTAAGTTTTAATGAAAACCCTCTAAAAATTCTCTCTCTTACAAGTGTCACTCATCCCCCCACGTTTCTCCAAAATTATTTTCTTTAAATTTATTCAAAGGCTCATTTCCCTATTTTTATTATTCCCTTTCTGGTTTTTTTTTTTTTTTTAACCAGAAAGGTAAATGCACTAATTAATCTTTCTATTTTATTTTTAAATTCATAACTTTTTATACTCTCGCACGTTAAATAATTTTATTACTTATTAATTGTCTATGTTTCCTTTATTACTTTGTTTCCCTATTTTTTTATTAATCCCTTCTTTTTTTAAACCAAAAAGGTAAATTGATGGAGGAGCATTGCCAACTCATCAAGCAAGCTAGCACATCGAGCGGAAGATAGTTGGATAAGCCAACACACATTTTGAAAATACTTTGGGATTGTTGGGCAAGTCTTTAATGAAGCCATTTATGAAGGCACACTTGTATATTGTAATGGACCTTGAGAGGATAGCTCTCGTCCATTAGTAGATAGTCGACATTTAATAAAGTTAATGCTGGTAGATAGGAATTTAATTGTAGATTTGATATCTTTACAACTCAAGAGGGAAAACAAATATAGACACCCTCATTATATCATTGTAACATTATCAATCCAGAAGAGGAAGAGAAGAGCATGCAGAGAATTGTATGAAGAACACTCCATGTACAGATATTGAATTAATAGAAGAAAGCTTTGATTCAAATCCATGGTTATGTGTCTATTCTCTGTGTATTGATGTTATGCTCATGAATATTAGCTTCCTGTCATACATTTTCTTTTATATGCTGTGTATGTGATTTCATGGTTGAATTGAAGCCCGAGAGGGTGAATAAATGAGTTTCAATTGTTTCTCTAAGTGAGCTAGAATATTCCTGCAAGGAGTGCAGTCGAATTGTCCGCAAGGAGTGCGTTGACAGAAGGGTTCAATTAGAGATATATTTTGTTCTGATTTCTTCGAAGGTGCAAATAGGCACAGTGCCATGCAAGGAGTGCGCAGGCCAAGGAAAATCCTCAGGGTTGCAAACCTGAGCAAAGATTTGAAGACTGTTGCTGCAGGAGTGCACAGAGTCGAGGGAGTTCAACACTTAGATAAGGTTGAATATTTTCCGCAAGGGGTGCTCACAAAGTTCCGTCTAAGTATTTGAGAATCGCAGGAAAGCTTAGGAGGAGTAGGCCTTCGAATTCGTCGAAGGGTTGCACAAAGGGATTGTGCATTTTAAGCATTCGAGAAAGTGCTAAAAACTTGCGTGCAGGTAGACAAGTCTTCATGGAGGAATATCTTGTTTCATTTCGCAGAATTATCAGAGGAAGAACGGACGGTCGAAATTCTCCGAGGAGATTTCGTGAAGTTCTGAGGGTTGTTGAGTCTTGCGAAGGTGCTAGGTAGTTACAGCGCAAGTCTGGAGAGGTTCTAAGCTCAGTAGGGGTAGATTCGTCGATCCAGGCACTAGAGTCGTCGGATCTACATGTAGAATCGTGTATCGTGGACTCACAAGGTGAAGTTCCAAAAGTTTGCGATGAGAATTACGATATCGCGAGACACGATACCCTGATGAGGGTCGTGTGGGCCACAGTCAAGGTTGGTGGAGTACAGGTGGCATGAAGTCATCAGGACCTCACCGTGAGAAGTTTTGAGTATTGGGTGTTAGGATTCGTGAAGCTACGAAGTCTGAAGTCCCGAGAGATAGGGGAATGTTGAAAAGTCAACTCACGTGTGTATCAGCGTTTCGGCTCATCGGGTATCGGGAGGTGGAAACTTGAGGACTTGGTATCGTGAGTAGCGAAGTTGCGATAGAGCCGAAGTCGCGATAGAGACAAATTCGCGATAGAGAAGAAGTTCCGACAGGGGAAAAGTCAGCGATTTGACTAACACAGTGGGTCTCAGGGATTCGAGAGCTCAGGGATCAACTGAGAACTTACGAAGCCGCAAGTTCCGATCCTTCGAAAACAAAGAAGGGAGGATCGCGCCAAAGAAAACTATGGGTGCAGATTTCCCGATAGGGAAATAGAAGAACCTTGGAGTTCTTCGGGCCGAGTGGAAAGAAGATCATGTGAGTGCACGTGGACCTTACGACCTGCGGGTGGTGAAGGGGCCGCGACAGGCCATCAGAATGGTATCAGAGCAGGAATATTTCTTTTATTTCTATAGCAAAGAAGAGAATTCACCATGCCGCCCAGAAGAGAGAGACAGTCACTTGACCCAGAAGATAGTGAGGTGAGAAGAAGAGGTAGGCCAGTAGGAAATCCAGAAATGGAGAGGCAAATGTGAGATCTTCAAGCAAGACTAGAAGATATGGTGGTAGCGCAGAGACACACAACCAATGCTGGAGATTTAAGTGACTCCGAAGGTGAAGTTGAAGCTGAAAAACACGAAGAAGTTGCAGCCGAGGATGCAACAAATGAACGACTGAAGGGAATCTGGATGCAGAGGAGCTACTGGATTGAATTAGAGCTATTGACACCTACTTAGATTATGAGGATATCGAAGAGGATAAGAAGGTCAGACATGCTGTCACACGCTTGAAAGGACATGCAACATTGTGGTGGGACGAGCTACAAGAAGATAGACGTTCCAAGGGAAAGAAAAAGATTAAGAGCTGGGATCGAATGATCGCAAAGATGAAGGTGAACTTCATCCCAAGGGACTATCAAATTACTCTGTTCAAGAGGATGCAGAACCTGAGACAGAAACTGATGACAGTAAAAGAATACACTGAGGAATTTTATCAACTAAACATCAGAGCAGGTCATCGGGAGAGTAATGATGAGAAGGTTGCCATATATCTGAATGGTCTGAGATATGACATTCAGGATGAAATAAGCATGGTTACCATAAGGATGGTGGAGGATGCTTATCAGATGGCTCTAAAAGCCTAAGAAAAGTTGAGCCGTAAGCAAAGTCAGAGAGGGCGAGGCAGAAGTCAGCCTAGAGGCAAGGCAGTTGCCCAAGAGAAATACCAGAATCCCAAGGAGGAATGGAAGAAACCTCAGGGTAAGATTGAGAGAGGTGGAACCTC
Source organism: Picea sitchensis (assembly GCA_010110895.2). Taxonomy (NCBI): domain Eukaryota; kingdom Viridiplantae; phylum Streptophyta; class Pinopsida; order Pinales; family Pinaceae; genus Picea; species Picea sitchensis. The sequence continues at coordinate 5,597 of SNQJ01S0011031.1, forward strand.
ACAGTGAGGACAACAATATGTTGAACAAAGAGGATAACATAAAGAGAAAAAGGGAGATTATGCTGATGCATACACTTTTCCTCGTACCAGAGGTAGGGGAAGAGGCCGTGGTGGAGTAATCACATGCTTCACATGTGGAAATAATGGGCACAAGTCATTCGAGTGTCCAGAGAAAAGGAAGGATAATGGAGAAGCTCACATCAATGAAGCACAGAGGCGTGATGTTGAGAATGAAGACACAGAAGGTGGAAGGTCTCTGATGATGTGTAAAGTTCTCTTAACACCTGGAAAGGAGGTGGAGGACTCAGCTCAAAGGACCAGACTATTCAGGATAGCTTGCAAAACCAAGGACTGGGTATGCAAGGTTATTTCTTATAGTGGTAGCATAGATAATCTTGTTTCGACCGAGATGGTAGAGAAGTTGGAGTTGGAGACAACTGATCACCCGATTCCATACAAAGTTTCATGGCTACAGAAGGGACATCAGGTGAGTGTCACTAAACAGTGTTTAGTTGAATTCAAGATAGGTGGATATAATGATAAGGTCTTATGTGATGTCATTCCCATGGATGTATGTCATTTATTGCTGGGTAGACCATGGCAATATGACCGAAATGTGGTTCATGATGGGAGGATGAACACATATACTTTAGATAAGGATGGGAGGACACACAGGTTGCTTCTGATAAAGGATAAGGAGGTGAAGCTGGAAGTAAGCAACACAATACTTCTTATGAGTGGGAAGGAACTTCTTACAGATATGGAGAAGAAGGAAGATCCACAATTCTTTATGGTCAGGAAGCCAAGGATTATTCTGACTAGCACAAGAGTGGATGACTTACCAGATGAGATTCAGGAACTGTTGGAAGAATTTGTTGATATCATAGTGGACGGATTACCTCATTCGTTGCCACCAATGAGGAGTGTGAGTCACCACATAGAACTCATACCAGGAACTAGTTTTCTTAACAAAGCTCCATACATATTGACGCCACAAGAAAATGAGGAGGTCAAGAAGCAGGTCCAGGAGTTGTTGGACAAAGGATTGGTCAGAGAAAGACTGAGTCCGTGTCCTGTTCCGACAGTGCTTAGTCCAAAGAAAGATGGAGGTTGGAGAATGTGTAACGACTCAAGAGAAATTAACAAGATAACCATCAGGTATAGGTTTCCACTGCCAAGAATAGATGATCAAATTGATTGCCTAAGTGGGGCAAGACTTTTTTCAAATATTGATTTGAAGAGCGGGTATCATCAGATTCGCATGAGGGAAGGTGATGAATGGAAAACAAAATTCAAGACAAACGAAGGTTTGTATGAATTTCTGGTCATGTCGTTTGGTTTGACAAATGCACCCAGCACATTCATGAGGCTGATGAATGAAGTCCTGATGGAATTCATCGAGAAGTTGGTCATTGTGTATCTGGACGACATACTGATTTACAGTAAATCGGAGGCTGAACATCTGAAGAATTTGGCCATTGTGATGAGAAAAATACAGCAGGAGAAGTTGTTGATTAATATGAAGAAGTTATCATTTATGAAGACAGAGCTCATTTACTTGGGTTTTGTTATTTCAGTGAATGAGTTAAAGATGGATCCAAGTAAAGTGGAGGTAATTAAAAATTGGCCATCACTGAGAAATATTTTCGAGGTGAGATGTTTTCATGGACTGGCTAGTTTCTATCGAAAGTTCATCAGGAATTTAAGTGGAATTAGTGCAGCGATGATGGAAATAGTGAAGAAGTGACATAAGTCTTTTCATTGGATAGCATAGGTTTAGAAGAGCTTAAATCTGTTGAAGCAGAAGATCACAGAACGACCAGTGTTGGTGTTGTCGGATTTCATGAAGACATTTCAGGTGAAATGTGATGCAAGCGGATATGCCATAGGAGCGGTCTTGAGTCAAGAGGATAGGCCAGTTGCATATTTCAGTGAAAAAATGGATGAGCCAAAGCTGAAATACTCCACGTATGATAAGGAATTTTATGCTATCATACATGCATTGAAGAAGTGGAGGCATTACTTGATCCCGAAAGTATTTGTATTGTACAGTGATAATCATGCATTGCATTTTGTGACTCAACAGGAGAAGTTGAATCAGAAACATGCAATATAGGTAGAGTATATGTAGAATTTCACATTTGTAATTAAATGCATTTCGGGTACTACTAACAAAGTGGTTGATGCTTTGAGCAGGAAATGTTTGTTGCTGCAGGAATTCCAAGTCAAAACATTGGGTTTTGAAAATCTCAGGGACATGTACTCAGAAGATGCAGATTTTGCAGAGGCATATGAAGCAGCTGAGAATCCAGTTCTCAGAGATAGAATCCCTTGGATAGACTACATGATCCAAGAGTGATTGTTGTTCAGAGGTAATCAACTGTGTATTCTGAATTTCTCCATGAGGGAGAACCTGTTGAAGGAAAAGCACAGTGGTGGATTAGCAGGGCACTTTGGCCATGACAAAACATTCGCAAAGTTGAACGAATCATATTTTTGGCCAGGGATGTGAGTAGAGGTCAAGATATTTGTAGACAGTTGTAGAGTTTGCCATCATTCCAAAGGACAAAAGAAGAATGCAAGTTTATATCAGCCATTTCCCATGCTGGAGAGGCCATGGGAGGTGATAAGAATGGATTTTGTATTAGGTTTGTCGAGGACACAAAGAGGTGTTGATTCCATCTTTGTGGTCATGGACAGGTTTTCAAAAATGACACATTTTATTCCATGTCAGAAGACCAACAATGCGACTCACATCGCAAATCTGTTTTTCAAGGAGGTCATTCGACTTCATGGATTGCCGAAAATCATAGTTTCGGACAGAGACACAAAATTCATAGGGCATTTTTGGAGGACCTTATGGAAGAATATAGGAACTAACTTGGCGTTTAGTTCATCTTATCATCCTCATATGTATGGATAGACAGAGGTGGTCAACAAAAGTCTGGGAGACTTGCTAAGAAGCTTGGTGACAGAGCACCATAGCAGCTGGGATAGCATATTACCACAAGCAGAGTTCGCATACAACGACTCTGTCAATCGGAGTACATGGAAGAGTCCATTTCAGGTTGTATATGGGATGCAACCGAGAGGTGTTTCTGAACTGAGAGATTCATAACAAACTGCTACTAGCAGCGCTAGTGTAGAAGAATTTGCTGAGGAAATGAAAGAACTTCACAGCAGGGTGAAGGAGCGACTACTAAAATCAAATCAGGAGTACAAGCGTAGAGCAGATCAGCATCGGAGACAACTTCAGTTTGAAGTTGGGGATTTTTTTTGGGCACATTTGAGGAAAGAAAGGTTCCCGAGAGGAACATACAATAAGCTAAAGATGAAGAAAATGAGGCCATGCAAGATCTTGAGAAAGTTCGGAGAGAATGCTTATGAGATTGAGTTGCCGGATGCCATCGGAATATCTCTGATATTTAATATTGCAGATTTATACCCATATAGGGATGGAGAAGCAGAGACTGGATCTGAGCAGCTAGTGATCGAGTGGACGAAACAATTTCCAGTTACAGATAAGCCACAAATGGAATGCATACTGGACAAGAGAGTGGGTAAAAAGACCAGGAGGAAAGAATACTATGAGTATCTTGTCAAATGGAAGAACCACCCAGTGGAAGATTCCAGCTGGGAGACTAAAGATGAGATACAAAAGCATGGACAGACCATGCAGGATCTCATGGACAGGAGCCCATGAAAATTTTCAAGCCGAGGAGTATGATGCAGGAGCATCGCCAACTCATCAAGCGAGCCAGCACATCGAGCGGAAGACAGTTGGATAAGCCATCACACATTTTGAAAATACTTTGGGATTGTAGCGCAAGTCTTTAATGAAGCCATTTATGAAGGCGCACTTTTATATTGTAATGGACCTTGAGCGGATAGCTCTCATCCTTTAGTAGATAGTCGACATTTAATAAAGTTAATGTTGGTATATAGGAATTTAATTGTAGATTTGATAGCTTTAGAATTCAAGAGGGAAAACGAATATAGACACCCTCATTGTATCATTGTAACATTATCAATCCAGAAGAGGAAGAGAAGAGCATGCAGAGAATTGTATGAAGAACACTCCATGTACAGATATTGAATTAATAGAAGAAAGCTTTGATTCAAATCCATGGTTATGTGTCTATTCTCTGTGTATTGATGTTATGCTCATGAATATTTGCTTCCTATCATACATTTGCTTTTATATGTTGTGTATGTGATTTCATGGTTGAATTGAAGTCTGAGAGGGTGAATGAATGAGTTTCAATTGTTTCTCTAAGTGAGCCAGAAGATTCCTGCAAGCAGTGCAGTCAAATTGTCCACAAGGAGTGCGTTGACAGAAGGGTTCAATTATAGATATCTTTTGTTCTCATTTCCTCGAAGGTGCAGATAGGCACAGTGCCGTGCAAGGAGTGCGCAGGCCCAGGAAAAGCCTTAGGGTTGCGAACCTGAGCAAATCTTTGAAGACTACTGCTGCAGGAGTGCGCAGAGTCGAGCGAGTTCAACACTTAGATAAGGTTGAATATTTGCCACAAGGGGTGTGCGCAAAGTTCCTTCTAAGTATTTGAGAATTGCAGGGAAGCTCAGGAGGAGTAGGCCTTCGAATTCGTCGAAGGGTCGCACAAAGGGATTGTTCATTTTAAGCATTTGATTAAGTGATGAAAACTTGCGTGCAGGTAGACAAGTCTTCGTGGAGGAAGCTCTTGTTTCATTTCAAAGAATTATCAGAGGAAGGACGGACTGTTGAAATTCTCCAAGGAGATTTCGCAAAGTTCTGAGGGTTGTTGAATCTTGCGAAGGTGCTAGGTAGTTACAGCGCAAGTGTGGAGAGGTTCGAAGCTAAGGAGGGGCAGAGTCGTCGATCTAGGCACCGGAGCCGTTGGATCTACACATAGAATCATGTATCGGGGACTTGCAAGGTGAAGTTCCAAAAGTTTGCGACGGGAATTACGATATTGCGAGACGTGATACCTCGACGAGGGTCGTGTTGGCCGTAGTGAAGGTTGGTGGAGTATAGGTGGCACGAAGTCATCGGGACCTTGCCATGAGAAGTTCTGAGTATTGGGTGTTAGGATTCGTGAAGCTACAAAGTCCGAAGTCCCAAGAGATAGGGGACCATTGAAAAGTCAAATCAGGTGTGTATCGGTGTTTTGGTGCATCAGGTATCGGGAGTTGGAAACCCAAGGACTTGGTATCGTGAGTAGCGAAGTTGCGATAGAGCCGAAGTCGCAATAGAGTCGAAGTCGCGATAGAGCAGAAGTTTCGACAGGGGAAAAGTTAGCGATTCGACTGACACATCAGGTCTCGGGGATTCGAGATCCCAACGATCAACTGAGAACTTGTGAAGCCATGAGTTCCGATCCTCCGAAAACAAAGAAGGGAGGATCGCGCCAAAGAAAACTGTGGGTGCAGATTTTCTGATAGGGAAATAGAAGAACCTTGGAGTTCTTCGGGCCGAGTGGAAAGAAGATCCTGTGAGTGCGTGTGGACATTATGACTTGAGGGTAGTGAAGGGGCCGCGACAGGCCATCATAAATGTGCTAATTAATCCTTTCATTTATTATTTATTTAATATCTTTTGTTCTTCCACAAGTTAGGAATTAATGTCTTCTTTGTAAAATTTTAAAACCATTAGTTTTAATTTAAATCTTACCCTCGTCATCACCCCAAGAATTTTATGAAGACCCAACTATTACTTAGGTGGGTTCTTGTTTAAATTGTTATTTTTATTTCAGGGTCTGTTCTTAAGGTTAGAATAAAATTTTACCCTAAGATTTTTAGACTTAGTACTTAGATTCTGAACTGGGTGACACTGGGTTAGGGAAGTTGTTTAAGGATTTCTTAAGGCGTTATTGTCTTAGGGATATTTAGATTTGTTTCCTTCATCCACATCAATGCAACATGCCCTTCAGGATGCACCACATGCTCCAAGGGTGCCACTCGCCTCATTCATTTCCTTTGCGTGATGTGCCCTTCAGGATGCACCACGTGCTCCAAGGGTACCACTCGCTTCTTGTGTTTCTTTTGTGAGACATGCCCTTCAGGATGCACCATGTGCTCCAAGGGTGCCACTCGCCAAATTGACTGATTGGTAGACATCTATAACCCCTAGAGTCAACACTCCGCCAGGTGAACTTGTGGGAGACTAAGGGCTCTAAGGAATAAGGCCCCCGCCTTATTGTGCGCCCCTTAGAATCATCGTGAGAGATTGTCTCAGTCTTCCCTCGCAGCATCATGGATCCTCTCGAACTAGGTAATCATTAACCTACAGTTCGAGCCACGACGGGAGTGCTAGTAGGCTATGGTAGGGCTGTTGTCCACACCTCTCCCTCAACCTCTCTGGAAATCCTGTGTGGCCCCTTTACTCCATATGTGAGTCTGGTCGGCAAGATATCGTCAACCTACATCATCAACAATCATGTCAGAACATGTCAACATCATATCATCAAATCAATGAAATATCATAGAAAATAAATCAACCCAAATAGCCTCTGCATCCTCAAGGTCCGAAACCCTGCACTCTCAATGAAACTGAGTCAACAACACCTGTCTACATCAAAGTAGTAAACACATCATGTCATCTATCAAAACGCATCATAATCAAGGATTAATGGTTTAACATCATAAAAGTCCATATCACTTGCGAGCAAGTGTCCTCAAAGATTAAGTTTTCTCAGTGCGCCAGAGCGGGATGTTACACAATGGATATTGAACTGGTGGTAGACAATCAAGCGCAAATTCACTGTAACTATATAAAAAAATTTGAGGAAAAATGTACTCCAAGAACCGTATTTACATAAACATTTAAGCTGTTAGGGGTGTTGCAGAACGTCGCATCATGTGAACATTTACGCAGTCAATCCTATTGACGCATCTTGGAATAAGTGTCAATACATTTCAAGAAATATACATCCAACAAAGACGCTATAAACTTTTAAATTCTCAATCACTACAAATCTTGGATATCAAAACTTTTCAATCTTCTTATTACATATCAAAACTTGTGGATATATTTGGGTAGCAGAAAATGCTAATACAAACATTTGAACTAATGCTCGCATTAATCAACCTTGAAGCAAGATACGGGAAAAATATATGATTAAACATATTGACTACGAGAAAAACTTTGGATATGTTGCCATATAGTACATTGGGAATAGTGAAGCCTAAAATACGACCTCCAATATCTTATCCAATCAGATCAATACATATATGTTACTTTTTATTATATAAAAATATATTCTTTTATTTCCATAGCTCCAACAATAGGTATTGTGCAAATATTTTGGGTCAATGGACAAAGTAATATGCAGTCAACAATTTATCGATTGCTATAGTCCCTCTTGCCTACGGTAGGGACTAATAAGGCCTCAAATGCATTAAGAATAACACACAACTTGGAAGTGCATGCACATCTAGGGTTTTAAATAATCACAAAATTAAGATTGTTAGTATTTGTATCCCCGACCTATTTTCCATGACGTGCACAGTGGTAGAGCCCTGATGTCATTGGGGTTTTAGAGGCTATTATTCCTGATAGTCTAATAGATGGGATATGGGTTAAATTAATAACAAAATAAAATAAAAAATAATAATCTAGACCACGTGTCTTTTTTTATATTTGATTTAACAATTTCAGATATAAATTTAATTAGACAAGCTAAAACTATGTTGAAATTGAATTGCATTGTGAGGGCGGCTTAAATTATCGTTCAGAGAAAACTATTGATAGATAAGAAGCCAAGGAAAATTAATTAGGAATGAAATTTCTCTTTGGATTAGTTAACCAATTACATAATGCAAGTGGGGTTAGATGAATATAAAACCTCACATTCAATAAGAAAAGATGGACAGGATAAATTGTTCAGGAGGAAAATTAAACTTCTTAGAGACCAATGAAACATTAGTTGGGGTTGGACGAATAAGAAAACCTAAATTCAATAAGAAAAATGGGTCTGCTAAACTCTTCAATTAGGAAATTAAACTTTGGGAAACAAATGAAAAATTATTGAAATAAAGAGAGATAATATAGTTAGGTTAAACTACTGAAAAGATGGATTAAATTATAGTTAAATAGAGAGGGATAATATAGTTAGGTTAACTACTGAAAAGATGGATTAAATTATAAAATTGACGGGATTATACTAATGAAAAACATAATATAGGGGATTGGACTATTGAAAAGACGGGAGATAAGTAGAGTAATGTCATCAAGGATAAACTATTAAGAGAAAAGGAGCCATACATACCTATTTCTCTAATTCATTTGTGAAAGGGTTTGGAAGGGCTTGAATCCTCCATTGAGATTTTACAATCAATGATATTTCGCATCCGTATAGAATAAGTGGAAACTCAAATATTTGTAATCAAATGGATAGAATGAAAGGAAAGTTATACCTCACATTTGAAAACGAATAATTAATATTTCTAAATGAATTTACAAAACATTCAAAACATTCTAGGGCTTCTGAGAAGAGCAGAGCACATAGGAAATAATAATAATTAAATGTACCGCTGATAGACTAGTGATTGTTGAGCAACTTAGCCACCCTTCCCTTGAAGTTGTTTTCTCCCTAGTTGCCTCCAATGCTCAATGGTTCTATCCATTCTTTTCAGTTAGATGCTATTGCGTTTTCATTTTCTTGTTTTCATTTGCAATTTCATTATAACTTTTTATTTTATCCCATGCCTGTTTGAATAAGGCTATGATGTATCACCATTTTATTCCAGAATTTAGCTAGAGACTTCTAGTATGTGTACCTGGATGATCTATGGCTTCTAGGCCCAAGTATCAAAATTTTCACATATTTAGAATTGTGATTGATTTATGTCAAAGGCACATATTTATTGATTGACATTTATTGTTTTTAGCAGATGGAGTGACCTATATCTTAGATACATTTTTTTATTTTTTTTCCAAATCACTTTACAATAATGATATTTTGATTTTTCATTTGGAATTTGGTTTAGTGTTAAGGCTAAACTACTATGGTGAGATTTGATTTCTCTCCCTAGTTTAGGTTTTTTATCTTTATGTATTATAAAACTTTGAAATTGTGAAATTCTATCTTCTTAACCATAACAATGTTATACTTCAACAAGGATGAAATTTCTTTACACATTTCAATAAAGATTGGATCTATTTACATTTTCCTTAGCAAGGATCTGATCCTTTTACACACTTTAATAAAGATTGCATCTCATTAAGCTTTTTGATTTTTCTACCACATATCACCTTTTTCTTTGTACATTTTTTCTTATATATGATATATGCATTTTTTTTTTGGTATAATCTCATAATCGATATGAATGTTTTTGTCTCATTCTCAGATCCACTTGCCAATAAAGTTGATTGTACATTTGTTTTATGAAAGGATAAAATGGTTTTGAGACATTAAAATATCCACTAGTAAAAATATTAGATGTCTTTAAATGTTAATTTTCATTAGTAATTTTTTATGGTGATGATTAAGCACCAAAATTAATAGATGTACCGAAAACGTGTAGTCCAATGGAAAATATAATGGAAACAATAAAATTAGTAAGTGTTAGACTATTATAACAACATGTGTTTTAGGAGGATTCTTCTAGGTAATGATTAAAGAATCCATGATTAACATTGTAACTTCTTTCCATCCTAAAGGCATTTGTTGATCTCCAAAATATGTTTAGAGAAAATGGATGCCTCTTGTGATAGTAAAGCATCAAAATATTAGTTTGGAGACATTACATATCGGTATTTTATATTTCTTTATGGATAATCAATGTTTGTAGGGATTTGAGGTAGGTTTTTCAATCTTCCTTTGCATATTCTCTAAGGGGAAAACTCTTTGAATATTGTTTTTGAAGGATTATTTGGGATATGGATAGATGACAATGGAAGAACTTGTACTATTAGAGATATTCTTTATATTTCTAAATATTTACTCCCTTTTTAATTTCGATTGGATCATTATATTATTTTTCATTTATCTTAGTTATTTGTATGTGTAGTGATGCAGGAGTAATCATTCAATGAGACAAGGTGGAGGATGACTCACCATCCACCAACATAACACACTTAACTGGTTTGAATTCCAAGGAGGGAATGTCAATTTAAATATTGAAAACCTTGTAATTAAAGTTCCCATAAGATCTTGAAGCTAAAGCCATTGTGAGTGCTCTAGGAAATTGTAATTTTCCTTTAATACCACAAGGATTGTACATATTTGAGAACCGACTCATATCTAGGTTGTAATTATCCATTTAATCTAATAAAATTAGTGGTAGGATCCTTTAGTTAAGATATGATAGCACTAGAATAGTCTGGAGGGAAGGCTCAAGAAGCCCCCTCATGTATAAATGTATGTAATGTATGACTTTGAGTAACTAGGTAATGTTATGTTGTTTATTTCTATGTATGTATGTGTGTGTGCATATAAATAGTTTTTTGAATGAATCCTTAATGTTACTATAAGTTTCAATTGTTTCTCTTGTAAATCCTTTGTGCAAGGAGTGCATAGTTCCCATGGAAGGAGTGCAAAGGCATAGCCATTTACTAGCTCAATAGCTCATGAAAGATAGTGTGAGTTTGCACAAAGCGAGTGCAAGGAGTGAAAATATAATTGTTAGAGTATTAAATATCGAAGTTTAGTCCCGTGCAAGGTGTGCATAGGCCAAATAGTTAGTGAAGTGTTAAAAAAATTCCAAGGAGAACGAGTGCAAGGAGTACTCACGAGAGTTCAAGGAGGAGGCAACTCCAATGAGTGAATGGAACCAAATTTTCAACTAAAGTGTTGGACATGCTCAGGAGGAAGAGAATGGTTTCCTCAAGGGAATAAGAAGTAATATGGAGGGACAAAGGGCTAAGACCCTTTGAATTTAAATAATTCCAAGCTCAGGAGAAATAGCGCAAGTGTGGGCCAGAAGAAATTCTAGGTTCAAGAGTTAGGAGAAGCGCAAGGTGTGCATAGGTGACTTCGTTAAGTCAACAAGATCAAGAGAGAAGAAGAAGGTGTGTGCTAGAGTGTAAGTCCTTTTATTTGATAAATCTCAGGAAGGATAGAGAGATTCAGTTCTCAAAATGAAGAATTCATTTTGTTTTGAGGGTGAGCGGATGAGATCTGCTCGGAAGGAGTCAATATCTCACATAGTCATCATATCTGAGAAAGGAGTTTGGTCGTTAATATTCTATGTCCTTCTGAATTCATCGCTTTAGATAATTTGAAGTGTTGTTGCAAGAGTATGAAAAAACAATGAAGCTCCAAAGCCTGGCGTAGATCATGACCATTGGCATGAGGTTTACATGTCAACACATCACAAGAGTTCACATTTCGACACTCGAGAATATCTAGGGTGTAATTCGTTACGGTAACAAAAACCTAAAGGCTAGAAGGGGGGAGTCCATCTCGACCGTCCGTCGATAAGGACGCTTGGACCGTTGATCAATACCCTTCGCATGTTTAGAGTTTAGTACTCCGGAAGGTTGTTGGTGAAAGATGTGAAAAGATCTGAAGTCTCGGAGGCTGGAGTAATTCTAAATCGTATATCTAGAATGGATCAGGACCATAGATCCCTAAGCCATTCAAAAATTCAATGTTCAATAATTCATAGGAAATTGGGTTTCAACGCGTGAAAAACCGTAAATCCTAGAGTAAGTGTATACCGTTGATCTGAGCACTAGTCATCCGATTCGAAAGTTTAGAGTTCGTGTATTCGAAGGTATTGCACATCGAAATGGGGAAAAATCTTGAAGCGCGGAGCCTCAAAATTTATTTGAACCATAGATCACGATGAATATAATGATATGTTGATCCCCTCCTTTTTTCTCTATTCATGAATTCAAAATTCAGGGGAATTGTAGTGTGTTGGTGCAAAACTCTTGAATCCCAAAGCTCTCAATTTCCTGAGTTCCTATCGTGTAAACGTTTATCCTACGGGTTTGGCCCGAGTTCCCATGGATTTATCCACTGAAGTAATAATAACCTCACAAACATGAATTTTTGTGCACGGAAAAGGGAGAAAAGGCATCTGGTAACAAATTCTAAGGGTTTAGAAAGGACCCGAAAGATAATTTAGCTCCTTGTGATAAATATACTTAGATCCGGAGGTCACGTGATCTCATGGTAGTGGTGGGGGCTTGCATCAAGTTGTATCAGATCACAAAAAATATTGTTTCTGATACAATCAAGTGGTATCAGAGAGAGAAATAAGCTTTGTGTGAAAAATAAAATTTAGAATCATGTCGCCAAGAAGACGCAGAGAGAGACATGTAGTCAATGCAACCATGGAAGAGGAAATGAGAAAACTTCATGAAATTTTGGAGACTATGGAGAAAACAAAAATAAGAGCACGTAAAGTTGGTGATGTAAGTGTTGATGTAGAAGTAGAAGAAGTTGTAGGAGAACAAGAAACATAGGAGAAATTGTTGAGGGCTATTGTCAAGCTGGGAACAAGATACAAAATGGAAGTCCCAATGTATGAAGGTAATTTGAATGTGGAAGAAATTATCGAATTGATAGTTTATTTAGAAAAGTACATTGAATATGAGGAGATTGATGATGAGAAGAAGGTAAAGCATGCAGTTACTAGATTGAAGGGACATGCGACTTTATGGTGGGATGAGTTGCAAGCTAACAAAAGGAGGAAAGGTAAGTATGATATTAAGAGTTGGGATAGAATGGTATCTAAGCGCAACGCTAAATTCATATCGAAGGATGATTAGTTAAATCTATTCAGGAATTTGCAGAATATGAGATAGAAAGGTTTGTTGGTGAAGGAGTATACTGAGGAATTTTATAAGATAAACATAAGATCACGACACAAGGAGAATGATGAAGAAACGCTTGCTAGGTACATTAATGAATTCAGGTATGATAATTGTGGAAGATTCTTATTAGTTATCCATGATGGTAGAAGAAAATTTGAAAAGGAAGCAGAATCAAAGGAATAAGGGAAATAATCCTAACAGAGGAGAACGAACCATAAGAGAAAAGGTTGAGAAGGTAGGAGAAGAAATTGATAGTTATGAAAACTAGATAATTAGAGAAGAAATATCTATAGGAGGACACTATCGAGGAAGAAACCCTTTTCCAAGAGGTATAATAAGAGGAAGAGAAGGATAAGTAAAGTGTTATGCCTGTGGAAAAACAAGGCACATGTCTTGGGAATGTCCTGAGAAGAAAAATGGAGTTAGAGGAGCTCACATTTCAAAAGAGAATGTGATGAATATGGAGACAATAGAAGAGATGGAAGAAGGAAGATCATTGATGATGATGAAAGCTATCGTAGATCCAGAGAATGAGGTGTGAGAACCAATGTAGAAGAACAATTTGTTCAAAACTTCTTGCAGGACTAGAGATAGGGTATGCAAGGTGATAATAGATATTGCGAGCACTGATAACTTAGTACCACAGAGATGGTGGAAAAGCTAATGTTGGAAACAAAAACAAATCCAAGTCCATAGAGGGTTTCGTGGTTCCATAAAGGACATCAAGTCATGGGAAGTAGATAGTGAAAAGTTGAGCTTAAAATAGGAATTTGTAAGAATGAGATTTTATGTGATGTCATTCCCATGGAATTTTTTCATGTTCTATTGGGGAGACCGTTGTTGTAACAGGGGAAGACCCAGGGATCAATGCTACAACAATGCACCAAAAAAACCCTAACTACTTTCCCTTTCAGCAACACCTGCGAAGGAGATGAAGTCTCACCCAAGCGAGAGGCAGGGGTGGTTGCAGGAATGAAGTGTCTGGAACCTTAGCTGGGACATAGATCTATGATTATAACACTTTAATAAATAACTTTGCACCTTCGATTACTTAATATACAATTGTTATCTACTTCGTTGATAAAATAGAGCCTCCCAGTATTCACATTAACCCACTGTATCCAAGCACTTAGCATAGGTAAACTTATCAGATTAATCACCACGCAGAGCCATGTAGATCAGATCTAGCATTCCCACATATAATAAGCACAAAGAAAGTATATATATCCAACTACATGAAATCACTTTAGAAAAATAAGACATAAACTCATTAAGACAAGCACAAAGCGTCATAACACAGGAATTACATGGTTCACCCCTCTCCTGGGCATATGTCCACCAAGTCTTCTTCTTTATAGTCTTCGGTCAATTGGTTACAAGCACAAAGCCTCAAAACCCTTACTCTACACAGGATAGAAGATCTGCGCAACTCACTTGATCCTTATTCCTTTCTTTACAATACTAAGCCTCCTATCGTATCACATAGGGACTTGCACTCATCTCTACAAGTCTTACACAGAATGCAAAAATCCTTGATCACATAGATCCATCTCTTGGCACTTAGCCTACATCACATAGATATATCATCCACTACTTCTCTATATGGCTTAGAAATCTATATATACTTACAAAATAGGCCTAAACAAGGGTAAACCCATGGGCCAATATCCCCTTCCCGTTACATATTCCCAAAAACTGAAAAAGGGGCCCAAAAGGGGGCTCATATCTCTTGATATCCACTTCATCTTACTCTTCTTATTTGACATGCTGTCGAAGTTCCAAAATAGGTCATCATGACCAATAAATTCCCAAAATTTGTTCAACGACCAACAAGACCCCAACACTCACCTGTGACTCATCCCGAGTCACTCTAGTCTGAGCAATTCTACCTCAAACTACTCAAGCTTGGATCGAGCTACTTCAACTTGCTTCTCTATTGTGTCCTCTTGTCCAGTGAATTCCTGGATCACTATGTCATTCACTGGTACTTCTAGGCATTGTTCTGCTATGAGGACAGACTGTTCTAGCTCTGCTCATTGGCTCTCGATATATGTAAACAACAGACATGCATTATCTTATGCAGGTTGAAGTCATCGGGTGACTTCCATCACTTTTCTTTGAAGAATATGGATTTCTGAGTTGTATGTTTTTCATGAGACCTCTTCATTTTGTCTACAACTGACAAAGCCTTCAACTGCGCCTGTAGTGTATCTGTGTACTACTTCACTTCTTGGAGTTGTGACTCAAATGCTTGTAACTCAAGATCCTTAGTGAGGTTTGCATATCTTTGAGCACTCCGGTTACTCAAATGCTTTCACTCCAAGGCAAGAGATTTTAATATATCAACTGCGCTATGGGAAGTGGTTTTCCTTTGGTATCGTATGTCTTGAGGTGTCTCCAGAATAATGTGGAGCTCCAAGTCTGCTATGTGTTGCTTTAGCTGCTGGATTACATCTTTGAGTTATGCCACCTACTATGGAACTCATTCTTAGACCTTTACTTCAATGACTGTCACAGAGTGAAGTGCTCTATGAACCATTTCCTTAACTTTGACTTGTTCTGGGAGAAACTATTCCTTTTCTTTATTCAGCTTGGATTTTTTTTCATCGAACCGCTCTTGCAGAGTAAGCTTCTCATGTTTGGCAGTACTGCGCTGCTCTAGAAGGTCTTCATGTGCTTGTGCCAAAGCCTTGGTGGAATGCGCTATCTCCTCCTATTCTCATCGAAGGTGAGCTTTGATTATATCAGCAATCTGGTGGAGTTGAGCTGGCTCACCTCCTATTTATGGTGTTCCTATTGATAGAGGCACAGTAGAAACTATACGGCTGGACTATAGTTCCTACTGCACTTATTGAAGTTCAACCTTGATCTGACTAAAAATATCCTCCTACTTATCTTCTTTCTTCTCTCCTATCTCCAGTGATACATCATTTAGTGCTGCAATGATGAAGTCGAAGTCATCTGAAGTGAGGGTGGTCTCAAACTTAGTCCTGACTGCTTTAGATTTCTTCCTTGAGGAATGTTTCGGAGGGGAAACCTTTCTTTGCTTTGAGGGGTCCTCCTCATCTCTAGGAGGTGTAACCTCACCTTTCCTCCATTCAACTTTAGTGTCACCTATATCTTCGTCATCACCTCCTTTCTCAGGTGAGATAGAAGCAATCTTCACTGAGGTACTATGGATATATTGGGATTCTTAATTTTTCTTGGTCTTTCTCAGTCCAGGTGTATCGTGTGCTTCTTCTGGACTGTCGATATCAGATAGCTTTGCGGTGTCTACTAGAACAAGGAGGTCCACCAACCATTCCTTAGTAATCTCTTCTAAGTCTTCCTCCGTTAGCTTGTAGTATGACTCCATTTGTTTTTTATTCTCATCATCGTGCGTTGTGATATAGATGAAATGGTAGTCCACACTGAATTTGGGGATATACGAGGCTCGGATTGGATAGCAGTCTTCAGTTGGGTGTAATAAGTGTGGAATATGGAATTTGATTTCCATTGCTTGCTCATGTTGCTAGAGTACCACAGCGTACTAAACTTTGTGGCCAGTGGTTCAAAGGGATCAATGTCAAGGAAGGTCGCACCTTCGAGCATATCGAATGCAATGAAATTGATTAATATGAGAAGGCAACTGAAGTGGAACTCATATCCTTGGTCTTGCACTTCCCTGTAGTCTAGTTATAATTGGTTCACAAAGTAATTCACCCAATTCATATGTAGGCCCTTTGTGAACTTCCTGGTGAGGTCGACTACAAATCCAATTACTTGGGTGGGCCGGTTCTTGCAAACTAATTTCCCTGCGATCAGTTGACAGGCTAGGCACACTGCACCGCTCTGGATAGAGGCTAACTTGTAGCCACATGTGCCCTTCTCTACATATCCATAAGTATCCTTTAACCTCTAGGTGAGAGCATGATTCATGGTATTTGCGGGGTAAAAATATTGTGGGTCGGGGCCTTGCATGCTTAGCCTTGTGATCTGATTTATTAATGTTGGATCCACTGTGATGTGGTATTTGAACCACAAATAACCTCCATGATAGCAATATAAAATTAATTTGATGCATGCATTCACCTCCTAGTGTCACCCGAAGTGTGGAATCTTCATAACATTTAGTAGGGTGGACTGTGCGAGGTTTTGGGTCCATGATTGAGGGGTAATATTTGAGTTCTTTCCTTTTGTTCTCATCAGATACTTATGTAGGGAAAGCATGCTGTAAAACTTCTTGTCATTGAGGTTGAAGTCACTAAACTTCAACATTGTGGTCTTATCCTAGTCAGGATGAACTGTGCACACTTCTTTCGAAAGGTACGCAGTGACCAATGCATATTCAAAGTCTTTGGGCACACTATCTTGGTTTATTGTGTCGCTCAGAGGTGGTAGATAGACAGGTAAGATGCTTGGAATCATATTAGCATTTGCTAAGTCATCCTTGTGCTTAGTTCACCTTTCACAGGACGGTCCAGCTCCATGGGCAGTGGATGGAGAGGTCAATAGTCCTCTCATTGACGATGCTTGTATACCTATAGACACTCCTCTTTCTGACATGACTCTCTCTGTCATCAAGTCGAGGAGAAATTATGT
Organism: Picea sitchensis; assembly: GCA_010110895.2. Taxonomy (NCBI): domain Eukaryota; kingdom Viridiplantae; phylum Streptophyta; class Pinopsida; order Pinales; family Pinaceae; genus Picea; species Picea sitchensis. The sequence continues at coordinate 22,923 of SNQJ01S0011031.1, forward strand.
CACTGGTTATTCAACTACGGTGAGCTTGTCGAACATATGTGCTCAGGATTAAAATTATCGGGTTCATGATGGACTTAGACACTGCACTGGAATAAATGCAAGGGTGCAATGATCATTGTATGATATTCTTTCAGTCTACGGGTGTCAAATTATCAGTTAGCAAAAGTGTTCTCCATGCATGGCATGAAAGGATAAGTAGGAAACTTGGCAATGGTTCGTGTGCAATGGTTATGAGCCCCTGTTAACTCTTTATTTGATCCGTTATGGCACAATCCAACAGTTTGATGATGAACCTTTATTTCTTTTATGTCCGTTCGGAGTGGAAGTTGAATGGATATATCAGCCCCAATGGCTATATTGCTTCGCCATGGAGCAGTGTCATGTGTCACTATTCTGATATCCCGGCAAAGCTCCAATTATGAAAAATTTATTTTTGTGAAGTTCCCTCTTGTATCTTTTGTAACTTTCCAATATTATCCCTCATCTTAGTTATCTTTCTAGCCTTCTTTCCAGTGAGCTTTGTCTCGGTATTTTCTTTTCCATTTTGATTCTTATCATCTTTTAACATAGTCACTACACGATGTTGAGATTATTTCCTAGGATTCAGGGGTAATACCTCTTCTTTATATGTAGTAAGTACGTCAGTCTTTTGTGGGTATCCTAATGTTCTCGCAGCTTCGACATAAAATTTTTTAGTGACAACTAGCTTCAATCTGTTCTCTTGTTCTTCAATCAAGTGTGCGATCCTTCTAGACATGAAATATTTTAAGTCTTGTTTCTTCTTCTTTGAGGCTTCTTCTTCTTCCTTTTGTCTGGATTAAGCTATTTCAATCCAATATTTTCCTATTAACATGGTAAACATGGCATTGTCTTCAATAAACTTAATAATCTCAAAATCTTTCTCTGTCAAAGTTCCATTAACATTCATAGGTATCTGAGCGAGCTTCCCACATAAGTTTACAAGCTTTCCTCTGAATAGTCCTATTACTCCTAATGAAGGGATCCTAGAAGGCCTTCCTATAGCTTCCCAAGTTATTTTTTTCATGATATTCACTTGTGTGTCCTCATCTAGAACATAGTCAATGTCGAAATCCCCAATTGTTGCTTTAAGGCACTCCTTGTCTTTAAAAATATATGATAGTATAACATGTCCATGGTTATCCAAGGTGTCTTTCCTCTGTAGTAATGTCTTCTCTGATTCTTTCTAGGGTTCTTTTAAATCCTTAGTTTATGGATCTGGATTAGGGTTTTCTTGTCTTATGTTCATACTTTCAAGCCTAGCAATCATTCTGGGGCAATCCAACACTTCATGGTCCATAGCCTTGCAACAAAGACAACTAGGTCTTCTTCCAGGGAATTCCTTAGTAGGATGTCCTAGTCTTCTGCAACTATAATAGAGGGTCAATCCTCTATTTATTTTAAATTATCCCCAACCTCTCATGTACTATGCGCTAGGATTGTATGAGCTAATCTGCAACAATTTCTTTCTAGGATCCAACATCCATTTGTTAGTCCAAACATCTTTTCTATGCATAGGTATAACATATATTTCAGGATTCTTATCAGATTTATTCATATCAAACCTTCTTTCATCTATTAGTTCCCTAGTTTCTAAGTTAGGACATAATATATCAATCATACCTATATCCATACTCTAGAAATGAAAATTTTCACTTATCTTTATTTTATAGAGCACAAATCTTTCAGATCTAAAATCTTTTAACTATTCTTACCTTTATGAGAGCATAGAGCTTTCAGATCTAATTTTTTTTAACTATTCTTACCTTTATCAAAGCACAAAGCTTACAATTATTACCTTTGTTCTTCATATCAGACTTCTTCTCTTGAGATATGACCTTCCTCTTGGCACAAAGCTTCACAGGTCAAGTAAAATGTTGCGCATTAGGGAAACAAATCTATGGACAGAGCTTTGACACTTTCAGATAGAATCTTTGCACAAAGTTTCTTCCTCCTTAGTTCCCAACAATCATAGTTTCAGGTCCTGACAATAGAACCATTTGTTGGCACAGGGGTAGACCCAGGGTTCAATGCACCAACAACGCACCAACAAAACCCTAACTACCAACCCTTTTGTCAACACCTACGAAGAAGATGAAGTCTCACCTGAGGTAGATGCAGGGGTGGTTGCAGGACTCAAGTGTCTACAACCTTAGGTGGGACACAGATATGTGATTATAACACTTTAATAAAGCACTTAGCACCCTCGGTTCCTTAATATACAATCGTTATCTACTTTGTTGATAAAATAGAGCCTCAAAGTATTCACGTTAACCTACTGTATCCAAGAACTTAGCATAGGTAAACATATCAGATTAAGTACCAAACACAACCATGCAGATCAGATCTAGCATTCCCACATATAATGAGCACAAAGCAAGTAGATCTATCCAACTACATCAAAACACTTTAGAAAAAGAAGACATAATCTCATTAAGACAAGCACAAAGCATTATAACACAAGATTTATGTGGTTCACCCCTCTCCTAGGGCTACGTCCACCAAATATTCTTATTTATAGTCGTCGGTTAATTGGCTACAAGCACAGATCCTCAAAACCATTACTCTGTACATGACAGAAGATCTATGCATCTCACTAGATCCTTCTTCCTTGCATTACAACACTAAGCCTCTGATTGTATCGCATAGGGACTTGCAGTCAACTCTACAAGTCTTACACATAATGCATAAAGACCTGATCACACAGATCCAACTCTTGGCACTTAGTGTACATCACATATATATATCATCCACTACTTCTCTATATGGCCTAGACATCTATATATACATACAAAATAGGCCTAAACATGGGTAAACCCATGGGCTGACATCCCCTTCACATCACATATTCCCAAAAACCCAAAAAGGGGCTCAAAAAGGGGGTTGAGATCCCTTGATCTCTGCTTCGTCTTGCGCTCCTTCTTCGATAGGTTGTCGAAGTTCCAAAATAGGTCATCATGACCAAGAAATTCCCAAAACTTGGTCAAGTGCCAACAACTGTGCAATATGACTGGAATTTTGTACATGATGGGATTAAACATACTTATACCCTTGATAAGAATGAGTGTAAACATATAATATTGCCCATAGAAGATAAAGGAGTTAAAGAGGAGGCTAGTTCGAGCATACTTCTCATGAGTGGGAAGGAGCATTTGAAGGAAGAAGAATATCACTAATGTTGTGGTCTAAGGATCGAAGAGATTAATATATCTCTTGGAATGAGTTTCATAGGTGCTCATACTTATGAGGAAGTGATGCAAGAGGCATCTAGGGAAGAGGCCAAGGAGCCAAAGGTTTTTAAAACTCACAGTTTGTGTGTGATGACAAATGTAACAAAAGGGTGGTTATTAGAGACTGTCAAAGAAAGGGAGAGTGGACAGTAGCCATTGACAAGGGTTCTGAGTTTTATCTCAGAAAGATCAGGAAGGATATTGTTTCTCTCATATCAGCTGAAGTGTAAGTAAAACACATAGCTATGAAAGGAGTGCACATGCTATTGGAAGTCTTAGGACTTATCAACTAGGGGAAGGATTGAAGGACTGTTGTTGCAAAGAGTACACATAGTCGAAAGATCAAATACCCTAGAGTATTTGAAATATTGTCGCAAGGAGTGCATGCAGGAGTCCTTCTAGAGACTCGAGTTTACAAGTGAAAGCTCAGGAGGGGTAACACCTTTGAACACTCCAAAGGAAGATGGAGATCGAAACACTTCAAAGGGTGATAGAAATCGAAGCTGTCGCATAGAAGTTAAGTTTAGGTGGAAGAACACCGAGTCAATTTGGGTTAGATATTTAGAGGAAGGAGTCGAATGGTCAGAACTCTCTGTGGAGAACTCGCGAACTTACGGGGACCATAGAATCCAATAAATATATAGGGTGGTTAGGATTTGGATGAACCCACCACTTTAGTGTCATGAATCAATGAATACCATCGATCATGGTCAGTTTGGGCCATTGGATCATTCTTTCGAACTCAGGTTTCGTGAGTTTGGAAAGAAGACCAAGTCCTTTGGTTGCACAAACTCCCAAGTAGCGAAAAGTAGGAGCAACTATCGGATCAAAACCTGTTCGCTATATTGCGTATCGGGGTTTCGAAGTTTGGGAGGAATCAATTTTGACTGCAAAAGTTGCAAAGGACTGAGGGCTGAGGTCTCGGGTGAACATGTGGCACATCCATCAAGTGGGGACCACAGGGTTTATAGGTGGAAACTCATCGCCTGGGAGGGAGTCAACACCTTGTTGACTTCTCGTTCTTCGGGTTCTCATAAGAAAGGAGCACAAAGGCTCAACAAACCAACTTGTGAAGTTGCGAGCCTTGAGAAGTGTTGAAGGAGTTAAGTCTTCTCTGACTTTCACGTCTTAGAGTTTCGTAAAATAAGGGCCCAGAGATTCAACTCTTCAAATCCCAAACTCATGAGTTGTGAGTGAGGTTAGTGCTTATCTCTAGTCAACAGTTACACGTGGAGGGAACTAATAATGAGGAGCCATATCCCATCGCATCTCGGGTATCAACATTTGGTGAATTAAAGTCGAGGGTCTTAGACTCACAAACACATGAGTTGTGAAAGGCTCTTGCGCAAGGACCAAGTCGTGGTTGTATGGAGGTGTAAATATCACACCTAAAGTCATAGTGGACAGGGTAGGTTTTTCAGGAAGGACATGTGGATACACTCTTGTGTGTGTGAGAATTTCCCGTAGGGAAATTGGAAAGTCAATTCGACTCAGAGGAGAATTAGAATGATCCTTTGCGGATCTTGGCCCAAGGGTTGGGGTCTGCACCATTCTATATCAAAGCACAGAACAAATCCTTTTCTTTTTGTAGAAGGGAGAAAAAAGAAATTCTTAGCCATGCTCCCGAGAAGAAGAGATAGGCCAATGCCTGATCCAGCAGTGGAAAGAGAAATGCACTAGTTACGTGCTAGGCTTGATGACATGGAGACAACACAGATGCACACAGTTGACACTAGGGATATTAGCGAAGATGAAAGTGAAAATGAAGCTGAAAACAGAGGAGAAGAAGTCACAGTCGAAGAGGCTGCAGACGAACACCTATTCAGGGTTGTTGCAAGGATAGGTTCCAGAGAAAAAATGGACATTCCAATGTATGAGGGAAACTTAGATGTTGAAGAGATTCTAGACTGGATTAGAGCTCTGGATAAATACTTCGACTATGAGGATGTTGAGGAAGACAAGAAGGTCAAACATGTCATCACTAGACTAAAAGGGAATGCAACATTGTGGTGGGATGAACTGCAGGCTGATAGACGCTGCAATGGAAAGTAGAAACTCAAAAGATGGGATAGAATGGTTGCAAAGATGAAAGCCAAATTTATACCCAAGGATTATCAAATCACTCTATTTTAGAGCATGCAGAATTTCAGACAAAAGATGATGTCAGTAAAGGAATACATTGAAGAATTCTACATGATAAACATCAGAGCAGGTCATCGAGAAGGCGATGATGAAAAAGTTTCCAGGTACATGAATGGTTTGTGATATGACCTTCAAGATGAGATGAGCATGATAACCATTTGGACTATGGAAGATGCTTATCAGATGGCTTTGAAAGATGAAGAGAAGCTGAGATGAAAGCAATGTCAAAGAGGCTGAGGTAGAAGACAAGCCAGAGGAAAAACAATTTCCCAAGACAGGACTCAGAGACCTAAAGAAGAGGGAAAGAAACCTCAAACTCAACATGAGAGAGGAAGAAGCTCACAGAGAGGGCAATATGCCGATAGAAATAATTTTCCTTGAGCTAGAGGAAGAGGAAGAGGTAGAGGCGGTGAGGTAAAATGCTTTATCTGTGGAAATATCAGACATAAATCCTATGAGTGTCTAGATAGAAAGAAAGATGGTGGTGAAAATCACATTGCAGAAGCTCAAGGAAGGAATGTTGAGGAAGAAGATGTTGAGGGTGGAACATCCTTGATGATGAGGAAAGTTCTCTTGAAGCCAGAGAAGGAGGGAGAGAACCTAGCCCAAAGAAATAGTATGTTTCAGACTGCTTGCAAGACTAAGGATAGAGTATGCAAAGTCATAGTGGACAGTGGTAGTATAGACAATCTCATATCTACAGAGATGGTATAAAATATGGAGCTGGAGACTATTGTACATACAAACCCATACAGAGTTTCGTGGCTACAAAAAGGACATCAAGTAAATGTCACTAAATAGTGTTTAGTTGAATTTAAAATTGGAGGATATAAGAATGAAATATTATGTGATATGATTCCCATGGATGTTTGTCATCTATTGCTGGGTAGACCATGGCAATATGACAAAAATGTGGTTCATGATGGGATAAAGAACACATATACCCTAGAGAAGAATGGGAGGACTCACATGTTGTTGCCGATTAAGGATAAAGAGGTGAAGACAGAAACGAGTAACACTATACTTCTCATGAGTGCGAAGGAAATTCTTAATGGGATTAAGAAGAAGGAGGACACATAATATTTTGTGGTCAAGAAGCCCAAAATTATTTTGACTAGTATGAGGATAGATGATTTACCAGAAGAAATCCAGGAGTTGCTGGGAGAGTTTGCCGATATAGTAGTGGACGAACTAACTTGTTCATTTCCACCTATCAGGAGTATAAGCCATGACATTGATCTTATACCTAGAGCCAATTTTCCAAACAAAGCCGCGTATAAGTTGACATCGTAGGAAAATGAAGAAGTTAAGAGACAGGTCTAGGACTTAATTGACAAGGGATTGATTTAGGAGAGCTTGAGTCCATGCACTATTCCGACAGTGCTCAGTCCAAAGAAAGATGGAGGCAGGAGAATGTGTACATACTCAATGGAAATCAATAAGATTACCATCAGATACTTGTTTCCATTGCCAAGGATGGACGACTTGATGGATTTCTTGAGTGGAGCAAAGTTTTTTTCAAAGATTGATTTGAAAAGTGGGTACCATCAAATTCAAATGAGAGAAGGTGATGAATGGAAGACAACATTCAAGAAAAATGAGGGGTTGTATGAATGGATTGTCATGCCATTTGGCTGAAGGAATAAACCCATTACTTTCATGAGGTCGATGAACGAAGTCCTGAAGGATTTCATTGGGAAATTCATGATTGTATATCTTGACGGTATATTAATTTTCAGCAAAACAAAAGCAAAGCATTTAAAACATTTAGCTGTAGTGATGAGGAGATTAAAACAAGAGAAAATGTTTATTAATATGAAGAAATCATCATTTATGAGGACATAACTCATTTATTTGGGTTTTGTTATCTCTGCAAATGAGTTGAAGATGGATCCGAAAAGATAAAGTCGATTAAGAATTGGCCATCGCCGAAGAGTGTGTTTGAAGTTTGAAGCTTCCATGGTTTGGCAAGTTTCTACAGGAAATTCATCCAAAAATTCAGTGGAATTAGCACACCAATGATGGATACGATGAAGAAAAGACATAAAACTTTTCACTAGATAGAAGAAGCAAAGAAGAGTTTCAATCTGCTGAAGAAGAAGATCACTGAGCAACCAATTCTGTTTTTTCCAGATTTCAGCAAGACATTCCAGGTCAAGTGTGACACGGGTGGATTTGCAATTGGAGTGGTCTTGAGCCAAGATGATAGGTCGGTCACAGATTTCAGTGAAAAACTGAATGAAGCAAAGATTGAGTCTCAACATATGACAAGGAATTCTATGCAGTAATACAAGCGTTGAAGAAATGGAGACACTATTTGGTTCCCAAGGAGTTTGTTTTGTACAACGATAATCACACTTTTCAATTTGTGACTCAATAGGAGAAGTTGAACCAAAAACACGTTAAATGGGTTGAGTTCATGTAGAATTTTACTTTTGTGACTAAGCATATTTATGGAATTGCAAACAAAGTTGTTGATGCTTTGAGAAAGAAATGTTTGCTTATGCAAAAATTCAGAGTCAAGACTTTGGGTTTTGATAACCTCAAAGAAATGTATACAGATGACCCATATTTTAAGGAAGCGTATGAGGCATCTGAGAATCCAATTCTCAGGGACAGAAGCTAATGCACTGAGTATATGATCCAGGATGCATTATTATTCAGGGGCAATCAGATATGTATTCCAAAATGCTCCATGAGGGAGAATTTGTTGAAGGAAAAACACAGTGGAGGATTGGTCACACTTTTCGGTCATGACAAGACATTCTCGAAGTTGAATGGCTCATATTTTTGGCTAGGGATGAGTACATATGTTAAGAAATTTGTGGATAGATGTAGAATTTGTCAGCACACGAAGGGAAAAAGGAAGAACACAGGGTTATACCAACCATTACCCATACTTGAAATGTCGTGGGACACAATGAGTATGGATTTTATATTGGGACTGCCAAGAATGCAAAGAGGATGTGATTCAATATTTGTGGTAGTCGACAGATTTTCCAAGATGGCACATTTCATACCATGCCAGAAAACTAGTGATGCAACTCATATTACGAACCTGTTTTTCAAGGAAGTCGTTAGACTTCACGACTTTCCAAGGAGTATCATTTCTGATCGGGATACTAAGTTCGTAAGACATTTCTGGAGGACTTTATGGGAAAAGCTAGAGACAAGTTTGTCTTTTAGCTCAACATATCATCCCCAAACTGATGGGAGGACAGAAGTCTTGAATAGAATCTTGGGAGAGTTGTTGAGGAGCTTAGTGACTGAACACCACAGTCAGTGGGATCACATTCTGCCACAAGTGGAATTTGCTTACAATGACTCACTCAACATAAGCACATGACAGAGTCCATTCCAAATTGTATATGGAATGCAGCCAAGAGGAGTTTCTAAATTGAAAGATGCAGAAAAAATTGAATTCAGAAGTGCTAGTGCAGAGAACTTTGCAGAAGAAATGAAGGAGCTTCACAACCAAGTTAAGGAGCGATTGTAGAGTTCAAGTCAAGAATATAATTGCAGAGCAGATCAACACAGGTGAGAACTTCAATTTGAAGTTGGTGATCTGATTCTTGCACATTTGAGGAAAGAATGGTTCCCAAGGGGAACGTATAATAAAATGAAGATGAAAAATATTGGACCATGCAAGGTCATAAGAAAATTTGGGGCAAACTCATATGAGATTGAATTACCCGATGGGGTCAAAATCCCATCGATATTCAATGTTGCGGATTTGTACACTTATAAAGCTGAAGAAGAAGTAGCAGAAAATGAACAGAAAGAAGTTCAATGGACAAAACAAATGCCTGTAATTGAAAGGCCACAGATGGAAAGCATAATTGACAAGAGGATAAGTAGAAAGACGAGGAGAAAGGAGTATTTTGAATACTTGGTCAAGTGGAAGGGACATCCAGTTGAAGATGCTAGTTGGGAAGATGAAGCAAAAATTCATAAGGATGGACAGACCATGCAAGAGCTCATGAATAGGAGTTCATGAAAATTTTCAAGTGAGGGAGTATGATGCAGGAGCATCGTGAAAAGCCAAAGCATGTGCCTAGCCAAATAAATAGTTGGATGCGCGGATGAAGAAAAGGGGCACATTTTTATGAAGACTATTTTGAATTTTGAAACCAAAATCATTAATGTAATAGTTAGGAGGAGCGTACTTTCATTTATGTTTTGAAGATAGGAACATATCTGGAGAGATTACTCTCATCTATCAGATGTAATAGGCATTTAATTCTACTTAATGTAAAGTAGGTAGATTGGAATTAAGAGAGTAGACAGTTTAGAAGTGTAGGATGGAAAATGGATATAGACACCCTCACTCTTGTATTGTTGTATCTATTGTAACATTATCATCATAGAGAGCTGTAGCATAGATCTCTAGAGAAGAACCCATGTACAGAATAAATTGAGTTAATATATGAAGCTTTGACTCAACTTTCATGGTGTTATGATGCTTACTATTTACCTTTATGGAATGGTATGTTTACAGTTTTTTTACTCTCTCTATTTATGCATTTGTTTCAATGCTGTGTTGAATGTGTGATTTCATGTTAAGCATATGAAGTTTGAGAGAGGAGAAGAATGAGTTTCAATTGTTTCTCTTCTTGAGAGAGTTCCTGCAAGGAGTGTAGTGAAACGTTTGCAAGGTGTGTGTTGACAAGGGTTATGATTTTTATCTCAAAAATATCGAGAGAGATACTGTTTCTCTCATATCAACTGAGGTGCAGGTAAAACACATAGTTGTGCAAGAGTGCGCAGGCTGTTGGAAGTCTTAGGACTTATCAACTAAGGGAAGGATTAAAGGACTATTGTCACAAAGAGTACACAGAGTCGAAAGATGAAATACCCTGGAGTATTTGAAAGATTACTGCAAGGGGTGAGTGCAGGAGTCCTTCTAGAGACTCGAGTTTACAAGTGAAAGCTCAGGAGGGGTAACACCTTTGAACACTCCAAAGGAATACGAAGATCGAAACAATTCAAAGGGAGACAGAAATTGAATTTGTCACATAGAATTTAAGTTCAAGTGGAAGAACACTGAGTTAATTTGGGTTAGATATTCAGAGGAAGGAATCGAATGGTCATAACTCTCCATGAAGAACTCATGAAGTTGCGGGGACCATAGAATCCAGTAAAGTGGCAGGGTGATTAGGATTTGGACGAACCCACCACTCTAGTGTCAAGAATCAATTAAGACTATCGATCGTGGTTAGTTTGGGCCGTTGGATCATTCTTTCGAACTCAAGGTTCGTGATTTCAAAGAGCATACCAATTCCTTTGGTTGCATGAACTCCCGAGTAGCGAGAAGTAGGAGAAACTGTCAGATCAGAACCTGTTTGCTATATCACGTATCGGGGTTTTGGAGGTTGGGAGGAATTAGTTTTGACTACAGAAGTCGTGAAGGAATGAGGGTCGAGGTCTCAGGCGAACACGTCGCACATCCATCAAGTGGGGAGTGTGGGGCTGACAGGTGGACACTCGTCACCTGGGAGGGAGTCAACACCTTGTTGACTTCTCGTGCTTTGGGTTCTTGTAAGAAAGGAGCACAAAGGCTCAACAAACCAAATCGCAAAGTTGTGAGCCATGAGAAGTGTTGAAGGAGTCAAGTCTTCTCTGACTTTTGCATCTCGGAGTTTCATAAAATAAGGGCCCAGAGATTCAACCCTTCAACTCTTGAACTCGCGAGTTGCGAGTGAGGTTAGTGCTTAGCTCTAGCCAGCGGTTACACGTGGAGGGTGATAATAAGGAGGAGCCATATCTCATTGCATATCGGGTATCGACGTTTGGTGAATAAAATTCGAGGGTCTTCGACCCGCGAACATGCAAGTTGCGAAAGGCACTTGTGAAAGGACTAGGTCATGGTCGTATGTAAGTGTAAGGCTCGCGCTTGAAGTCATAATGGACAGGGCAGGTTTTTTAGGAAGGACCTGTGGATACACTCTTTTGTGTGTGATAATTTCCCTTAGGGAAATTCAAAAGTCAATTTGACTCAGAGGAGAATTAGAACGATTATGTGCAGATCTTGGCCTGAGGGTTGGGGTCTAAACCATTTGGTATCAGAGCACAAAACAAATCATTTTCTTTCTATAGTAGGGAGAAAAAAAAAAATCTTATCCATGCCACCGAGAAGAAGAGATAGGCCAATTCCTGATCCAACAGTGGAAAGAGAAATGCGTGAGTTACATTCTAGGCTTGATGCCATGGAGACAACACAGAGGCACATAATTGACATTGGGGACATCAACGAAGCTGAAAGTTAAATTGAAGATGGAAACGATGGAGAAGAAGTTACAATCGAAGATGCTACAGATGAATGCCTATTCAGGGCTATTGTAAGGATAGGTGCCAAAGAAAAAATGGGCATTCCAATGTATGAGGGAAACTTAGATGTTGAATAGCTTCTAGACTGGATTAGAGATCTGGATAAATACTTCAACTATGAGGATGTCGAGGAAGACAAGAAGGTCAAACATGCCATCACTAGACTTAAAGGGCATGCATCACTATGGTGGGATGAACTGCAGGCTGACAGGCGATGCAAGGGAATGCATCACTATGGTGGGATGAACTGCAGGCTGATAGACGATGCAAGGGCAAGCAAAAAATCAAAAGATGGGATAGAATGGTTGTAAAGATGAAAGCCAAATTTATACCCAAGGAGTATCAAATCACTCTATTTTGGAGGATGTAGAATTTGAGACAGAAGTTGATGTTATTAAAGGAATACACTGAATAATTCTACAAGATAAACATCAGAGCAGGTCATCGGGAAGGCGATGATGAAAAAGTTGCAAGTTACATGAATGGCCCGTGATATGACCTTCAATATCATATGAGCATGATAACCATTCCAACTATGGAAGATGCTTATCAGATGGCTCTGAAAGATAAAGAGAAGCTGAGCCAAAAGCAAGGTCAAAGAGGCTAAGGTAGAAGTCAAGCCAGAGGCAAAACACATGCCCAAGACATGACTCAGAGAGCTAAAGAAGAGGGAAAGAAACCTCAGACTCAACATGAGAGAGGAGAAAGCTCACAGAGAGGGAACTATGCTGATAGAAATACTTTTCCTCGAGCTAGAGAAAGAGGAAGAGGTAGAGGTGGTGAAGTAAAATGCTTTGTCTATGGAAAGATCGAACATAAATCCTATGAGTGTCCAGATAGAAAGAAATATGGTGGTGAAACTCACATTGCCGAAGCTCAAGGATGGAATGTTGAGGGGGAAGATGCTGAGGGTGGAATATCCTTGATGATGAGGAAAGTTCTCTTGAAGCCAGAGAAGGAGGCAGAGAACCCAGCCCAAAGAAATAGTCTATTTCAGACTGCTTGCAAGACTAAGGATAGAGTATTCAAAGTCATAGTGGATAGTGATAGCACAAACAATCTTGTATCTACAGAGATGGTAGAAAATTTGGAGTTGGAGACTATTGTACATCCAAACCCATATAGAGTTTCATGGCTACAGAAAGGACATCAGGTAAATGTCACTAAACAATGTTTAGTTGAATTTAAAATTGGAGGATATAAGGATGAAATATTATGTGATGTCTTTCCCATGGATGTTTGTCATATTTTGTTGGGTAGACCATGACAATATAACAGAAACATGGTTCATGATGGGAGAAAGAACACATATACCCTAGAGAAGAATGTGAGGCCTCACATGTTGTTGTCGATTAAGGATAAAGAGGTGAAGACAGAAATGAGTAACACTGTACTTCTCATGAGTGGGAAGGAACTTCTTAATGGGGTTAAGAAGAAGGAGGACACACAATTTTTTGTGGTCAGGAAGCCCAAAATTATTTTGACCAGTACAAGGATAGATGATTGACCAAAAGAATTCCAGGAGTTACTGGGAGAGTTTGTTGATATAGTAGTGGACGAACTACCTTGTTCGTTTCTACCTATCATGAATATAAGCCATCACATTGATCTTATACCTAGAGCTAGTTTGTCAAACAAAGCCGCGTATAGGTTGACGTTGCAGGAAAATCAAGAAGTTAAGAGATAGGTCCAGGACTTAATGGACAAGGGATTGATTCTGGAGAGCTTGAGTCCATGCGTTGTTCCGACAGTGCTCAGCCCAAAGAAATATGGAGGCTGGAGAATGCGTATAGACTCAAGGGAAATAAATAAGATTACCATCAGATACAGGTTTCCATTGCCAAGGATGGATGACTTGATGGATTGCTTGAGTGGAGCAAATTTTTTTTCAAAGATTGATTTGAAAAGCAGGTATCATCAAATTCGAATGAGAGAAGGTGATGAATGGAAGACAACATTCAAGACGAATGAGGGGCTGTATGAATATATTGTCATGCCATTTGGCATAATTAATGCACCCAGTACTTTCATGAGGTTGATGAACGAAGTCCTAAAGGATTTCATTGAGAAATTCGTCATTGTATATCTTGATGATATATTAATTTTCAATAAAATAGAAGCAAATCATTTAAAACATTTAGATGCAGTGAGGAGGATATTACATCAAGAGAAATTGCTAATTTATATGAATAAATCATCATTTATGAGGACATAACTCATTTATTTGGGTTTTGTTATCTCTGCGAATGAGTTGAAGATGGATCCCGAAAAGATAAAAGTGATTAAGAATTGTCCGTCACCGAAGAGTGTGTTTGAAGTTCACAGATTCCATGGTTTGGCAAGTTTCTACAGGAAATTCATCTGAAATTTCATTGGAATTAGCAAACCAATGATGGATATGGTGATGAAAAGAAATAAAAGTTTTCACTAGACAGAAGAAGTAGAGAAGAGTTTCTATCTGTTGTAGAAGAAGATCACTAAGCAACCAATTCTGGTTTTGACAGATTTTAGCAAGACATTCTAGGTCAAGTGTGACGCGAGTGGATTTGCAATTGGAGAGGTCTTGAGCCAAGACGACAGGCCCGTCGCATGTTGCAGTGAAAAATTGAATGAAGCAAAGATTAAGTACTCAACATATGACAAGGAATTATATGTAGGCATACAAGTGTTGAAGAAATGGAGAGACTATTTGGTTCCGAAGGAGTTTGTTTTGTACAACAATAATCACGCTTTTCAATTTGTGACTCAACAAGAGAAGTTGAACCAAAAACATGTTAAATGGGTTGAATTCATGCAGAATTTTACTTTTGTGATTAAGGATATTTCTGGAACTGCAAACAAAGTTTTTGATGCTTTGACCAAGAAATGTTTGCTTATGCAGGAATTCAGAGTCAAGACTTTGGGTTTTGATAACCTCAAAGAAATGTATAAGGATGAACTAGATTTTAAGGAAGCATATGAGACCTCTGAGAATCCAATTCTCAGGGAAAGAAGCCAATGGACCAAGTATATGATCCAGGATGCATTATTACTCAGGGGCAATCAGCTATGTATTCCAAAATGCTCCATGAGGGAGAATTTGTTGAAGGAAGAACATAGTGGAGGATTGGTCGGACATTTCGATCATGACAAAACGTTCTCAAAGTTGAATAGCTCATATTTTTTTCCAGGGATGAGGACAGATGTTAAGAAATTTATGGATAGATGCAGAATTTTTCAGCACATGAAGGGAAAAAGGAAAAACACTGGGTTATACCAACCATTAACCATACCTTTAAGGCCGTGGGACGCAGTGAGTATGGATTTTATATTAGGACTGCCAAGATCACAAAGAAGATGTGATTCAATCTTTGTGGTAGTTGACATATTTTCCAAGATGGCACATCTCATACCTTGCCAGAAAACTAGTGACACAACTCATATTGCGAACCTGTTTTTCAAGGAATTTGTTAGACTTCAAGGCTTGCCAATGAGTATAATTTATGATTAGGATACTAAGTTCGTAGGACATTTCAGGAGGACTTTATGGAAAAATATGGGGACAAGTTTGTCTTTTAGCTCAACATATCATCCTCAAATGGATGGGAAGACATAAGTCGTGAACAAAATCTTGGGAGACTTGTTCAGGAGCTTAGTGACTAAACACCATAGTCAGTGGGATCGCATTCTTCCACAGGCAGAATTTTCTTAGAATGAATCACTCAATAGAAGCACAGGACAGAGTCCATTCCAAATTGTATATGGAATGTAGCCAAGAGGAATTTCTGAATTGAAAGGTGTGTAACAAACTGAATTTAGAAGTGCTAGTGCAAAGGACTTTGGAGAAGCAATGAAGGAGATTCATAGCCAAGTTAAGGAGTGATTGTAGAGTTCAAGTCAAGAATATAAGTGCAAAGTAGATCAACATAGGTGAAAACTTCAATTCGAAGTTGGTGATTTGATTCTTGCACATCTGAGGAAAGAAAGGTTCCCAAGGGGAACATATAATAAACTAAAGATGAAAAATATTGGATCGTGCAAGGTCATAAGGAAATTTGGGGCAAACACATATGAGATTGAATTACCCGATGGTGTCAAAATCTCACCGATATTCAATGTTGCAGATTTTTACCCTTATAAAGCTGAAGAAGCAGGAGCAAAAAATGAACAAAAAGAGGTTCAATGGAAAAAAAAAATTCCTATAGCTGCAAGTCCACAGATGGAAAGCGTAATTGACAAGAGTATAAGAAGAAAGACGAGGAGAAAGGAGTATTTTGAATACTTGGTCAAGTGGAAGGGACATCCAGTTGAAGATGCTAGTTGGGAAGATGAAGAAGAAATTCATAAGCATGGACAGACCATGGAAGAGCTCATGAATAGGAGTTCATGAAAATTTTCAATTGAAGGAGTATGATGTAGGATCATCATGCAAAGCCAAAGCACATGCCTAGCTAAAGAAATAGATGGACGTGGGAATGAAGAAAAGGGGAACATTTTTATGAAGACCGTTTTGAATTTTGAAAAAAGCATTAATGTAATAGTTAGGAGGATCGTACTTGCATTTATTTTTTGAAGATAGGAATAGATATGGAGAGATTACTCTCATCTATCAGATGTAATAGGCATTTAAGTCTGCTTAATGTAAAGTAGGTAGATTGAAATTAAGAGATTAGACGGTTTAGAAGTGTAGGATGGAAAACGGATATAGACAACCTCACTCTTGTATTGTTGTATCTATTGTAACATTATCATCATAGAGAGCTATAGCAGACAGCTGTAGAGAAGAACCCATGTACAGAAGTGGTGTAAACCCACTCGGCCCTCAGGTCGAGGATCTGCTCACAGGATCGTTCTTTGTCTCCTTTGAGCCGAATCGGCTCTTTTGATTCCTTGATGGAATCTCAATTCAATCGATCCACAGGTCCTTTCGGAAGCTCCCCTGCACCAACAACACTAGGATCAAGCTCCTTTGTCCCCAAGCGAACACAACACTATCACCAAGGGCCTAACCCAAGGTCCTTTTCGCAAATCACAACCTCACGAGTTCGCGAGTTGTGATTCCCGACTCTTCCTCTCCAATATCGCGATACCCAAAATGCCGATACGGGTAAGGATCCATTATGTCAGTGCCCTCCACGCATGACCGCCAGCTAGGCTTATCACTATCAACCCTTGCTTCTCGCCACTGCATGAATTGTAGTGTCAAGCTCACGTGCTCTTATCTTGTGAATTCCTGAGATGCGAGAAGTCAATGGAGTGTTGACTCCTTCCACTATATGACGTGTGTCCGCCTATCTATCACACAGACCCACAACGTGATTCTTCCATGTTTCCCTCATGCTCAACTTCGCACCCCAAGAGATGCCTCCTTTGTATCCCGACACCCGAAGTGTCAATATCTCGAACTCCTCGCTGCTCTCCGTCGCAACTCGCAACCTCGGGGCTTCTCCTTACGAGTCTCTCGACTCTCCAACTGTCAAACCCTGAAATAAATATTCACGAGCAATCCAATGGCCCTCCCTGACTTGGATACTACGGGCATGATTTATTTTGAGCTTACGCTTGATGAAATCTCACTGTAACGTACCTGCTTCTCTGGAATATCTGACAGCTCTTGTAACTTCCCAAATTCTTCTCAAAGAATTCCAACCATCCGTTTCTTCCTGGACAATTCTTGTGAATTTAACCATGTATTTCTCCACGAAACTTACCCGCCTGCAAAGAAAACTTGCTATGCCTCCTTTCAACACCTCAAGGCACCAACCTTTTGTGATTTTCTTCGACAACTATGAAGACCCTATCCCTCCTGAGCTTTCTCCAACTCTGAGTCTTAAAGAGGACTCCCGCACACACTCCTTGCAGTGAATCCTTCAATTACTTCAAAGAATTGAACTCCTTCGACTTTGCGCACTCCCTGAAGCAGTATTCCTTCAATAATTTCTTAGGTTCACAAACTCTAGGACTTTACTTAGCCTGCGCACACCTTGCACGGCACTTGTGCTCAACTTGCACTTTTGCGAGAATGAGAATAGTTGTTATCCCTCCTGAGCTTTTAGAGATGAACTTTGACTTCTATCAACACACTCCTTGCGGACAAGCTTCACTGCACTCCTTGCAGGAATTTCACTCACTTAGGAAGAGAAACAATTGAAACTCATTCCTTTCTCTCTCTCAGACTTCAAACACAAAGCATGAAATCATATACACAACATATCAAGCAAATTTATAACAGAAAGCAAACATCCATGAGCATAACATTCAACATGCATACACAGAGAACAAATACGACACCATGAATTTGAATCGAAGCTCTTTCTATTAATTCAAATCTCTGTACATGGGTGTTTTCAAATACAACTCTCTACTCTCTTCTCTATGCTCTATGCTCTATCTTGACAATCATCCTACAACTATACAATGAGGGTGTCTATATCACATTTCCCTCTTGCTCTCTAAAACTGTCTAATCTAGAATTAAATTCTATCTACCTACATTCATTACACATAAAGGCTCCTATATGCTATGGATGAGAGTAGATCGCTCAAGGTCATTTTAAAATAATACAAGCATGCCTCCACTTAATGACTTCATTAATATTTCAAAACATTTTCAAAAAATGTGCTCGGGTCTTTTCCAGCTGTCTCTTATCTCTGCATTGTCTCGCTACTGGCTATGCTTGCACGCCTTGCAATGCTCCTACATCATACTCCCTTGCTTAAAACATTTCATGGGAATGATCTCACGCACGGTCTATCCATGCTTCTGGATTTCTTCTTCATTCTCCCAGCTGGCATCTTCAACTAGATGGCCCTTCCACTTGACCAAGTATTCAAAGTATTACTTTCATCTGGTCCTCCTAAGAACTCTTTTGTCCAGTATGCGCTCCATCTGCGGCTTTTTTGCAATTGGTATTTGTTTTTTCCATTGAATCTCTTATTTTTCACTACCTGCTTCCTCATATTAATAAGTTTACAAATCCGAGACATTGAATATCGGAGAAATTTTGATCCCGTCGGGTAATTCAATCTTATATGCATTCACCCCATTCGCCCCAAATTTTATTATATGTTCCACTCGGGAACCTTTCCTTTCTCAAAGGTGAAAGGATCAAATCACCAACTTTGAACTAAAGTTGTCTCCTGTGTTGATCTACTCTCCACTTATATTCTTGGCTCAAACTCTGCAATCGTTCCTTCACTTGGCTGTGAAGTTCCTTCATCGCCTCTGCAAAATCTTCTGCACTAGCTCTCCTAGTCAAAATATGTTTTGAATCCCTCAACTCAGAAATTCCTCTCGGCTGCATGCCATAAACAATTTGAAATGGACTTTGTCCTGTGCTCCTATTAATTGAATCATTGTAAACAAACTCTGCCTATGGTAATATGTTGTCCCACTGACTGTTGTGTTCTGTCACCAAGCTCCTCAGTAAGTCTCCCAAACTCCTTTTCACGAATTCTGTCTTCCCATCCATATAAGGATGGTAAGCTGAACTAAATGACAAGTTTTCTCCGAGATTTTTCCATAAGGTTCTCTAAAAGTGTCCTACGAACTTGGTGTCTCGATCCAAAACTATGCTCCTTGGTAAGCCGTGAAGTCGAATGACTTCTTTTAAAAACAAGTTTGCAATGTGAGTTGTGTGACTGGTTTTCTGACATGGAATGAAATGTTCCATTTTGTAAAATCTATCCACTACCACAAAGATTGAGTCAAACCCTCCTTGTGTTCTTGGCAACCCCAATATGAAGTCCATGCTGACTGCATCCCACGGCCTGTCAGGTATGGGTAATGGTTGATAAAAAATTGCATTCTGCCTCTTTCCTTTTGAATGTTGACAAATTATACATCTATCCATGAATCTTTTGATGTATTCTCACATTCCTAGCCAAAAAAATGACTCATTCAACTTTTCAAACGTCTTGTCATGACCGAAATGTCCGGTCAATCCTCCACTATGTTTCTCCTTCAGCAAATTCTCCCTCATGGAGAATTTTGGAATATAAAGCTGATTACCTTTAAACAATAATCCTTCATGGATTGTGTATTCTTCCCATTGGATTCTATCCCTAAGAATTGGATTCTCAGCTGCTTCATACACCTCTTTAAAATCGGGATCATCGCTGTACATGTCCATGAGATCATCAAAACCCAATGTTTTGACTTTGAACTCCTGCAATAGCAAACATTTCCTGCTCAAAGCATCAACAACTTTGTTAGTAGTTCTAGAAATATGTCTAATCACAAAAGTGAAATTTTGCATATATTCATCCTATTTAACATCTCTTTGATTCAAATTCTCCTATTGAGTCACAAATTGCAATGCATGATTATCACTATACAAGACAAACTCCTTAGGAATTAAGTAATGTCTCCATTTTTTCAATGCCTGAATAATAGCATAGAATTCCTTATCATTCATGGAGTATTTTACTTTGGATTCATTTATCTTCTCGCTGAAATACGTTATCGACCTGTCTTCTTGACTCAAGACTGCCCCTATTGCAAATCCACTTGCATCACATTTTACTTGAAATGTCTTTTGGAAATCAGGCAAGACCAGAATTGGTAGTTCTGTGATTTTCCTTTTCAGCAAATTGAAACTTTTCTCAGCTTCTTTTGTCCATTGAAAATATTTTTGTATCTTCTTCACTGTGTCCATCATCGATGCACTAATTCCACTGAAATTCCTAATGAATTTTTGGTAGAAACTAGCCAATCCGTGAAAACTTCGAACTTCAAAGATATTCTTTGGTGATTGTCAATTCTTGATTACCTCCACCTTATCTGGATCCCCCCTCAACTTATCTGCAGAAATAACGAACCCCAAATAAATGAGCTTTGTCTTCATGAATGAGGATTTCTTCATTTTTATCAACAACTTCTCTTGTTGTAACCTCTTCATCACTGTAGCCAAATGTTTTAGATGCTCTGCCTTTGTTTTACTGAAAATCAGTATGTCATCAAGATACACAATGACAAATTTTCTAATGAAATCCTTTAGGACTTCATTCATCAATCTCATGAAAGTACTCACCGCGTTTGTTAAACAAAATGGCATGACAAGACATTCATACAACCCCTCGTTAGTATTGAAGTTTGTCTTCCATTCACCACCTTCTCTCATACAAATCTGGTGATATCCACTTTTCAAATGAATCCTTAAAATTTTTTTGGCTCCACTCAAACAAACCATCAGATCATCCATCCTTGGCAATGGAAATATGTACCTGATGGTTATTTTGTTGATTTCTCTCGAGTCAGTACACATCCTCCAGCCTCCGTCTTTCTTCGAACTGAGCACTGTCGGAACAACACACAGACTCAAGCTTTCTCTACCAAACCTTTGTCCAACAAATCCTGGGCTTGTCTTTTGACTTCTTCATTCTCCTGTGGCATCAATTTGTACGCTGCCTTGTTTGGAAAACTAGCTCCAGGTATGAGATCAATTTGATGACTTATACTTCTAATCGGTGGCAATGAACGAGGTAGTTCGTCCACTACTATGTCAGTTAACTCTTCCAGTAGTTCCTGAACCTCTTTTGGTAAATCATCTACCCTTGTTTTAGTTAAAACAATCTTTGGCTTCCTGAACACAATGAATTGCGGTTCCTCCTTCTTCTTAACCTCTATAAGAAGTTCCTTCCCACTCATGAGAAGTACAGTGTTGCTTACCTCCAGTTTTATTTCCTTATCTTTGATTGGCAATAGCATGTGAGTTCTCCCATTTTTCTCTAGGGTGTATGTGTTCATTCTCCCATCATGAATCACATTCCTGTCATATTGCCACGATCTACCTAGAAATAGATGACAAACATCCATAGGAATAACATCACAAAGTATTTCATCTTTATACCCTCCTATTTTAAACTCAACTAAACATTTCTTAGTGACATTTACCTGATGTCCTTTTTGCAACCACAAAACTCTGTATGGGATTGGATGATCAATCGTCTCTAGCTCCAGTTTTTCTACCATCTCCATTGAAATGAGATTGTTTGTGCTACCACTGTCCACAATGACCTTGCATACCCTGTCCTTGGTCTTGTAAGCAGTCTAGAAAAGTCTGTTCCTTTGGATTGAACTCTCCACCTCCTTCTCTGGTGTCAAAAGAACTTTTCGCATCATCAACAATCTTCCACCTTCAGCATCGTCTGCCTCAACATTTTGCCTCTGTTCTTCGACAATGTGAGTCTCTCCTTCCTCTTTCTTCTCATCTGGACATTCATAAGACTTGTGTCCGACCTTTCCACATGTGAAGCATTTTATCACTCCACCTCTTCTTGTTCCTCTACCTCTAGTATGAGGAAAAATGTTGTTATCAGCATACTGCCTTCTCTATCCATCATATTTCCCTTTATGTGAGCTTCCACCTCTCTCAATTTGAGGTTTCTTCCAGTCTTCCTTGGGTTTCTGATTTCTATCTTGGACGACTGATTTTCCCCTAGCTTGACTTCTGCCTCAGCCTCTTTGACCTTGTTTTTGGCTCAGCTTCTCTTCCGCCTTTAGAGCCATTTGATAAGCATCTTCCACTGTTCGGATGGTCATCATGCTCATCTCATCCTAAATTTTGTATTTCAAGCCATTCATATCCCTGGCAACCTTTTCATCATTACTTTCACGATGACCTTCTCTAATGTTCAGCCTGTAGAACTCTTCAGTGTAATCCTTCACTGACATTAGCTTTTGTCTCAAGTTCTGCATCCTTCGAAATAGAGAAATTTGATAATCCTTGGGAATGAATTTCTCTTTCATCTTCGCAATCATCATATCCCAACTCTTGATTTTCTTCTTACCTTAGCAGTGTCTATCAGCTTGCAGTTCATCCCACCACAATGTTGCATGTCCTTTAAGTCTCGTGACAACATGTTTGACCTTCTTGTCTTCTTCAACATCTTCATATTCAAAATATATGTCTAGAGCTCTAATCCAATCTAGAAGCTCTTCAACATCCAAGTTTCCCTCATAAACTGGAATGTCCATTTTGGCTCTTGCACTCATTCTTGCAATAGCTCTAGTAAAGCGTTCATTTGCTACATCTTTTGCTGAAATTTCTTCTTCTTCATGTTTAGCGTCATATTCTCTTTTGGAATCATTGACATCTCCAATATTAGCCATATGCCTTTGTTTTATTTCCACATCCATGAGTCTAGCATGAATGTCATCCAAATCTCTTTCCACTTCTAGATTCTGCACCTACCTACCCCTTCCTTCTGGCATTTCCCTTTCCTCTGGTGCATCAGGTGTTTTCTTATCTCTTCTCCTCAGTGGCATGGCTAAAATTCCTTCTCGCTTTTCCTGCCTAAAATATACAAACAAGAATCAAGCTCTGATACCAGATGGTGTAGACCCACTCGACCCTCAGTTTGAGGATCCGCTCACAGGATCATTCTTTGTCTCCTTTGAGCCGAATTGCCTCTTTCGATTCCTTGCTGGAATCTCAATTCAATTGATCCACAGGTCCTTTCGGAAGCTCCCCTGTGTGTACAGCACTAGGCACGAGCTCTTTTTTCCCCAAGTGAACACAACGCTATGACCAAGGGCCTAACCCAAGTTCCTTTTCACAGCTCGCACCCTCACAAGTTCGCAAGTCATGATTCTCGACTCTTCCTCTCCAATCTCGTGATACCTGAAATGTCGATACGGGTAAGGCTCCCTTATGTCAATGCCCTTTGCACATGACCACCGACTAGGCTTATCACTAGCACCCCTCACTATTCACCACTTCATGAGTTCTAGCGTCGATCTCACATGCTCTTATCTTGCGAATTCCTGAGACACGAGAAGTCAATGGAGTGTTGAATCCTTCCACTATATGATGCATGTTTGCCTATCTATCACACGGACCCACAATGTGATTCTGCCACGTGTCCCTCGTGCTCAACTTTGCACTTCGCGACTTCATGTTAATGTTTTATGCCATTATTATATTTCTTTGCATTTCAATAGATAAGAGGATCATAAGAACAAGATCACTGAGAAATACACATTCACAAGAGACACAACATTTATCATGGGAAACCCTCTGGGGGAAGAAAACCCAACAAAAACTTCCTTATCATAAATAGCTTATACAATGTTCAAGAGATAACTCAAACCAATATAGAAAGTCCTCCCCAAGAGATGCGCCACTCTTCTCCCTCTCTCCAACTAGTAATTGTAGCTTGCCTCGTAAGAGAATGATCAAGTGAGTTATGTGTTAGAAGTGAGGTGCTAGCTTCCTATATATACAAAACTGGCACATGTGAAAGGTCACCACTAACAGGTTCGACCTCTCACTCTGGGTGGGTAAACCCACCTTTAGTTAATTCTGGGTCTTCCATAATAACTGCTAGGGCCGACTTCTTATTCTGCCCTTTATAATTGTCTGATGACCAATCCAAAAAAGGGGATTTTCTCCTTATACAATTACTGACATGATTAATCCACAATGGGGATTAATCCAATAACAATAATAATAATAATGACATGATTAATCCATAATGGGGATTTAATCCAATAATAATAAGAATGCTCTTCACAGTTACATTATTTCAACACTCCCCCTTAACAAGAAGGGTATTCTTCATGAACATTGGTGAGAGAGGTCTGCATCATTAGTGGCATCTGGGGGACAGTATCGTCAATATCATCTTGAAACATTGGCTAGCATATTTACGAGTCATCGAAAGCTTTCTTCATTGGCAGCATCATCATTCTCGAAAGAATGCTATCATCATCTGCATCAAATATGTATCAGTAAAAATGATACCTCATCAAAACACTAGGCTGGCACATCACAGTACTACACTAGCTCAATGTCACCACGGTTAAGCTATTAGCTCAGTGTCAATCACATCTTGCTGTATGTCTAACAACTAGGTCAGAAGAAAGGAACATCATTATCTCACTTTACATCAAACAACTAGGTCAGAAGCGAGGAATCACAACATCATGCTTTATGTCTAACAACTAGGTCAGAAGCATGACTCATCTTTCTTTACATCTAACAATGAGGTCAGAAGCAAGGAACACATCAACATCTCACTTTATGTATAACAATGAGGTCAAAAGCGAGGAATCATCTTGCATTACGTCTAACAACTAGGTCAGAAGCAAGGAATCAATGGCGTCATGCTTTACGTCTAACAACTAGGTCAGAAGCATGACTCATATTTCTTTACGTCTAATAATGAGGTCATAATCAAGGATCACACGGTGTCATACTTTACGTCTAACAACAAAGTCAAAATCATGATTCATCTTGCTTTACGTCTAACAACGAGGTCAGAAGCAAGGATCACACAACGTCATGCTTTACGTCTAACAGTGTGGTTAGAAGCATGACTCAACTTGCTTTATGTCTAATAGCAAGGTCAGAAGAAAGGAATAAATATACTCCCCCTTTCAGGGAGGGTCCTTTCAGACTATACCAATCTTATCTCGAAAGTGTTCAAACTTTACATGAGATAGAGGATTAGTCAACACGTCAGCAACCTGTTCATCTGTGCTAATGTAATGTAGCTTCAAGGCTCCTCTGTGTACCTTGTCGCAGGTGAAATGATAGCAGATCTCTATGTGCTTCAACCTGTCATGGAACACAAGATTCTCTGTCATTTTAATGCAGCTTTGATTGTCACATAGGATCATGGTTTCTCTCATCTCCAAATCAAATAGTCCTATTAGCAACTTTTGAAGCCATATAGCTTCGCAGCTAGCAGAACATGCGACAATGTACTTTGCTTCTGCTGTGCTGAGAGAAATACTGGATTGCTTCCTACTCTGCCACGAGATCATAGCTGATCCCAAACTGAAACAACATCCGGAAGTGTTTTTTCTGTCTGCAATGCTTCCTGCCCAATCTGCATCAGTATATCCATTCAATATGAAGTCATGATCTCCATCATAGCCGAGACAATAATCCATTGTACCTTTAAGGTACCTCATCACATGTTTTGCAGCTACTAGGTGAACACATCTAGGATCTACCAGAAACTGACTCAAGGTGTTCACTACAAAACATATGCTTGGTCTGGTGTTTGTCAGGTACATCAACGATCCAATAATCTGTCTATACAGTGTGGCATCTATCAAATTTGACGAAGTATCAACCAACAGCTTCAACTTTGCTTCCATGGGAGTATTCGTGGACCTGCATTCTAGCATGTCGAATCTCTTTAAGATTTCAACCGTGTACTTCCCTTGGTTAAGGAAGATTCTTTCCAGACTCTTCCATACCTCAAGACCTAAGAAGTAATGCATTAGGCCAAGGTCTTTCATTTCAAATTTTGTGGCAAGTCTTTGTTTACATTCAACGATGAGCTTTTCTTCTATAGTTAAGAATAAGTCATCCATGTACAGTAGTAATATTACTGGTTCATTATCCATGATATTGAAGTAGAGATTTGACTCTGCTTTACTCTTGGTAAAGCCTAAGCTCATTAAGAAACTATCTATATGGCCATACCAAGCTCTGGGATCTTTCCTCAATCCGTATAAGGCTTTCTTCAATTGACAGACATGAGACTTCCTGTCTTCAACCTCAAATCCTTGGGGTTGCTCTATATACACTTCCTCTTCGATAACACCATTCAGGAAAGCTGTCTTCAAGTCCATCTGGTGCAGCTTCCATTTCATCTTGGCAACAAGAGCTATAATGGTTCTGATCAAAGTGTATCTGGCCACAGGAGTGAATGTCTCTTCATAGTCAATACCTTCCTTCTAGGAAAAGCCACGAGCGACAAATCTTTCTCTATATTTCTCAATACTTCCATCAATAGCATGCTTTATTTTGAAGAGCCATTTTGATGATACCACATCCTTACTTTTTGGTCTGGGAACTATTTCCCATACATCATTCTTTATTATGGATTGGTATTCCTCTGTCATGGCATCTGCCCATTCCTTCTTCTGGATGGCCTCTTCAAAGCATGTGGGTTCTTCATCAAGTAGATTGCACATAAAATCCATGTAACTGGAGAATGGCTTTGGTCTCTTCACCTGTCTCGTGGTTCCTTCTGGAACACCATACTTCTCTCCATCTTGAATAAGTTCTCTTGCCAAGCAGGCTTTATTTGATTTGAGAAGGTCATTTGAGGAGGTTGTTGAACTTCTGTTATATCATGATCTTCAAGAGTCTCCTCATCAAGGGAAGCTATGACTTCCCTTACAGGTTCTACATCTCTGGGAACTTCCCTCATGGATTCTATCATCCTGGGATTTATAGGTTCCTCTTCATACATTTCTTCAAGATGACATCTTCTCGATTTCTTAAGTGTTGCTTCTTCATCAAAGATCATGTCCCTGTTGATCTCAATATGGCAGTGACCAGGTATGTAGATTATGAAGGCCTTCGATACCTCACAGTATCCCACAAATATTCCCTTCTTTCCGAAGGGTTCCAGCTTGTTTCTTTTCTCTTTCGGTATATGGATAAACACTGGACAGCCAAATATTTTGAGATGGCTTACCTCTAGCTTCTTTTCGGTGAACATCTCTTCTGGGGTCTTGAACTCAAGTGCACTATGGGATAGTCTGTTCTACACATAAACAACTGCCATTGCTACTTCTACCCATAAGCACATAGGAAGATCCTGATCGTGAATCATGGTCTTTACAACTTCCATAATTGTTCTATTCTTCATTTCAGCTACACCGTTTTGTTGAGGATTATAGGGAGTAGTTAGTTCCCTCTTTATCCCAACATCTCTGTAGAATTTTATGAACTCCTACGAGGTATATTCTCCTCCATTATCTGACCTGAGTATCTTAATCTTTCTTTCAGAAAGATTCTCTATCAAGGCTTTGAATTCCTTGAATTTACTGAATACTTCATCTTTAGATTTTAAGAAATATATCCAGGTCTTACGAGAAT
>SNQJ01S0011031.1:50515-86169 GCA_010110895.2 Picea sitchensis
CCTCCATTATCTGACCTGAGTATCTTAATCTTTCTTTCAGAAAGATTCTCTATCAAGGCTTTGAATTCCTTGAATTTACTGAATACTTCATCTTTAGATTTTAAGAAATATATCCAGGTCTTACGAGAATAATCATCAATAAAGGATACATAGTATACATACCTGCTAATGGAGGATGATGGCATTGGGCCACACACATCTGAATGGATGAGTTCCAATGCTCCTTTTACTTTGTTGTCCCTCTTTGGAAATGGTTTCTTGATGTTCTT
Organism: Picea sitchensis; assembly: GCA_010110895.2. Taxonomy (NCBI): domain Eukaryota; kingdom Viridiplantae; phylum Streptophyta; class Pinopsida; order Pinales; family Pinaceae; genus Picea; species Picea sitchensis. Next base: position 50,785 of record SNQJ01S0011031.1, read on the forward strand.
CCCTTGTGCACATTCATTGCATATGCCTTCCTGATCAACCTTGAGTTCTAGTAAACCTGTGACAGCTTTGCATATGTATGGTAGTGCCTTGTAGTTTATGTGGGCCAATATTCTATGTCAAAGTTCGCATGAGTTTTCAATGGCATGGGTCATAACAGTTTCTGGGTGATCCTTCAGCTTATATAAACCATTTTCTTCACTTCCGATGATGATTGCTTCATTTAAGGTTTCTCCCTTAGCCCACATAAGAACTTCTCCATCTATGAAGGCAACTCTATAGCCTTTCTTGTCTAAAGATGATATGGATAGTAAGTTCTTCTTTATGGCTGATACATAGAGTACGTCCTTCATTGTTATTGAGTTTTCTGAATCTAGCTTGCAGTTTGATTCTCCCACTCCCTTGATGGGATATTGATAATGATCTCCAAGAGTTACTTTCTTAGAAAAATTCCTTTATGAAATACAAGAGAGAGTATTTTTCTTACCCGTCATATGATTTGAAGCACCGCTATCAATGAGCCATGTGTCCTCTCCAGGTGATACAGATCCTGAGAGAGCTGAGATTAAGACATGGTCCTTAATCATCTTCATAGGTGGTTCTTCATCTTTGGCAATATGAGCATGTTGCCTTTTATGCTTCCTCTTATATTCTTCTCTTCTGACTGGACAAGTATTCTCCTTGTGTCCCATCTTATCACAATGATAGCATTGTATAGATGAGAGATCATGTCCCTTGCGTTGTCCTTTCTTCTTAAAATTTCTTGAATGAGATTCTTGATTGTTGAATTTGTTTGATGGTTGCGGTTCTCTCCGAGATTACCTTTTGAATTAGGGTTTCTTCCTTACTCCTTTTGTATGAGTAGCTAGGGCTTGATCATCATCCCTTCCTAGTAGTGCTTCACGGTTGGCTACCCTTGTCTCTTCTTGGGTGCAATCTTCCCATACGCTTTCAAACTGTAGTTTTTATTTTCTACCACATACTGACTAGATGAAAGAATCCCAAGGTCTTGCGAGACCATTTAGGGAAGTTATTACAAATTCATCTTCGTCGATGGTGTGTCCAATCACTTTCAACTGTTCTTTTATTTCAGAGATTCGGGAGAAATATTCTTGAATCATTTCTCCTTTCTGCATCTTGGTATTCTTCAACTGAGTTCTTAGATTCATATTTCAATTGATGTTCTTTCCTTAATATAGTTTTCTTAGAAAATCAAACATCTCCTTCGGAGTTTTCTTTGATGATACATATGGGATCAGGTGGTCTTTGATTGAATCTGCAATGATTCTTTGAGCCCTGATTGAGTCCTTCTGATGCTTCACTTTCTCTACGACATCTTTAGGTTCCTCCACTTCTTCTTTGATAGATCTTGATAGGTCATTCTCTGCAAGGATTAGACTGATCCTATACTTCCAGGCACGGAATTTGTCTATGCCTTCTATTTTCTCAACAAGCTTTGTGCTTGCAGACATTTTGTACTTGCGGCAACAAAAATAACCAAAAATTGAAAATGCTCAAAATCAAATTTTGACTTCACCAAGAGGTGCGCTTGGCTGAGGCGAGTAGCCTAGTGTCATATCTGAGAAAATCCAAATTTTACCTCTTCATATCTGATCTGTGGATTTCTGGACTGGTGCTTCTGGTGCTTCTGGTACTCTGGTACTTCTGGTACAGGTTTTCTGGTACTTCTGGTGCTTTTGTGAAACTAGGGTTTAACTTTCCGGAAGATCCAGCCACTGAAAAGGTGCGTTCTAGGTTCCAAATTGATCTTAGGGGGAGGGCACAACTTTCTATATGTTTAGGGAGCTTAAAAGAGATACTTTTTCAAAACCCTAATTTGCAGGTGCTACAACAGTGACGTTTTTCTCTTGCAAATAGTGTTTCCTTAAGGTTGGCTCTGATTCCATGTTAATGTTTTATGCCATTATTATAGTTATTTACATTTCAATAGATAAGAGCATCATAAGAACAATATCACTGAGAAATACACATTCACAAGAGACACAACATTTGTCCTGGGAAACCCTCTAGGGGAAGAAAACCCAACAAAAACTTCCTTATCATAAATAGCTTATACAATGTTCAAGAGATAACTCAAACCAATACAAAAATCCCTCCCCAAGAGATGCGCCACTCTTCTCCCTCTCTCTAACTGGTAATTGAATCTTGCCTCAGCAGAGAATGAGCAAGTGAGTTGTGTCTTAGAAGTGAGGCGCTAGCTTCCTATATATACAAAACTGGCACGTGTGAAAGGTCACCACTGACAGGGCCGACCTCTCACTCTGGGTGGGTAAACCCACCTTTAATTAATTTTGGGTCTTCCATAATAACTGTTGGGGATGACTTCTTATTTTTCCCTTTATAATTATCTGATGACCAATCCGCAAAAGGGGATTTGGTCCTTATACAATTACAGACATGATTAATCCACAATGGGGATTAATCCAATAGCAATAATAGTAATAATGACATGATTAATCTGCAATGGGGATTTAATCCAATAATAATAAGAATGCTCTTCTCAGTTACATTATTTCAACACTTCTCACCCTAAGCGATGCCTCCTTTGTATTCCGACACCCGAAGTGCCGAGATCCCGAACTCCTCACTGCTCTTTGTCACAACTCACGACTTCGGGACTTCTCCTTCCAAGTCTCTCAAATATTGAACTATCGAACCACAAAATAAATATTCATGAGCGATCCAACAACCCTTGCTAACTTGGATCCTATGGGCCTAATTTATTCTGAGCTTATGCTTGAGGAAAGCTCACCATAATGTACCTTCTTATCTGTAATATCTGATGGCTCTTGTGACTTCATGAATTCTTCTCAAAGAATTTCGACCATCCATGTCTTCCTTGACAATTCCTACAAATTTAACCAAGTATTTCTCCGTGGAACTTACCCACCTGCAACGCAAACTTGCTACGCCTCCTTTCAATGCCTCAAGGCACCAACCTTCTATGCTTTTCTTAGACAACTACGAAGACCCTATCCCTCTTGATCTTTCTCCAACTCCGAGTCTTAAACAAGACTCCTGCATGCACTCCTTGCGGTGAATCCTTCAATTACTTCAAAGAATTGAAGTCCTTCGACTCTGTGCACTCCCTACAACAGTAGTCCTTCAACAATTTCTCAGGTTGACAAACTCTAAGAATTTACTCAGCTTGCACACACCTTACACGGCTCCTATGCTCAACTTACACTTCTGTGAGAATGAGAATAGTTGTTATCCCTCCTGACCTTTTAGAGATGAACTATGAATTTTGCCAACGCACTCCCTATGGACAAACTTCATTGCACTCCTTGCGGGAATTTTACTCACTCATGAAGAGAAACAATTGAAACTCATTCCTTACTCTCTCTCAGACTTCAAACACAAAGCATGAAATCATATACACAACATATCAAGCAAATGTATAACAAAAAGAAAACATCCATGAGCATAACATTCAACATGCATATACAGAGAACAAATACGACACCATGAATTTGAATCGAAGCTCTTTATATTAATTCAAATCTCTGTACATGGGTGTTTTCAACTACATCTCTCTGCTCTCTTCTCTATGCTCTATTCTCTGTCTTGACAATCCTCCTGCAACTATACAATGAGGGTGTCTCTATCCCATTTCCCTCTTGCACTCTAAAACTGTCTAATCTAGAATTAAATTCTATCTACCTACATTCATTACACATAAAGGCTCCTATCTACTATGGACGAGAGCAGATCGCTCAAGGTCCTTTTACAATAATACAAGAATGCCTCCACTTAATGAATTCATTAATATTTCAAAACATTTTCAAAAAATGTTCTTGGTGCTTTTCTAGCTGTGTCTTATCTCCGCACTGTCTCGCTACTGGCTATGCTTGCACACCTTGTGATCCTTCTGCACCAATAAGAAATTGAGTTAATATATGAAGCTTTGACTCAGCTTTCATGGTGTTATGATTCTTATTGTTTACCTTTGTGGAATGGTATGTTTACAGTTGTTTTACTCTCTCTGTTTATGCATTTGTTTCAATGTTGTGTTGAATGTGTGATTTCATGTTAAGCATATGAAGTCTGAGAGAGGAGAATAATGAGTTTGAATTGTTTCTCTTCCTGAGAGAGTTCCTACAAGGAGTGCAGTGAAACATCCACAAGGTGTGCATTGACAAGGGTTCTAAGTTTTATCTTAGAAAGATGAGGAGGGATATTGTTTCTCTCATATCAGCTGAAGTGTAGGTAAAACACATAACCGTGCAAGGAGTGCGTAGGTTGTTGGAAGTCTTAGGACTTATCAACTAAGGGAAGGAGTGAAGGACTACTATTGCAAAGAGTAAAATACCCTAGAGTATTTGAAATATTGTCGCAAGGAGTGCGTGCAGGAGTCCTTCTAGAGACTCGAGTTTACAAGTGAAATCTTAGGAGGGGTAACACCTTTGAACACTCCAAAGGAAGACGAATATTGAAACACTTCAAAGGGAGACATAAATCGAAGTTGTCACATAGAAGTTAAGTTCAGGTGGAATAACACTGAGTCAATTTGGGTTAGAGATTCAAAGGAAGGAATCGAATCGTCGGAACTCTCAGTAGAGAACTCACGAAGTTGTGAAGACCATAGAATCAAGTAAAATTGTAGAGTGGTTAGGAGTTGGATGAACTCACCACTATAGTGTCAAGAATCAACAAAGACCATCGATTGTGGTCAATTTGGGCCGTTGGATCATTCTTTCAAACTCAGGGTTCATGAGTTCAGAGAGCAGACCAAATCCTTTGGTTCCGTGAACTCCCGAGTGGCGAGAAGTAGGAGAAATCATCGTATCAGAACCTCTTTTCTATATCGCATATCAGGGTTTCGAAGGTTGGGAGGAATCAGTTTCGACTACAAAAGTCACAAAGGACCGAGGGTCAAGGTCTCGGGCGAACACGTGGCGTGTCCATCAAGTGGGGACCGCGGGGTTGACAAGTGGACACTCATTTCCTGGGAGGGAGTCAACACCCTGTTGACTTCTCATTCTTTGATTTCTCATAAGAAAGGAGAACAAAGGCTCAACAAACCAACTTGTGAAGTTGCAAGCCATGAGAAGTGCTAAAGGAGTAAAGTCTTCTCTGACTTTTGGATCTCGGAGTTTCATAAGAGAAGGGCCTAAAGATTCAACCCTTCAACTCCTGAACTCGCGAGTTGCGAGTGAGGTTAGTGGTTAGCTCTAGCCGATGATTATATGTGGAGGGTGCTAATAAGGAGGAGCCATATCCCATCACATCTCGGTTATCGGCATTTGGTGAAGAAAATTCGAGGGTCTTCAACCCGTGAACACATGAGTTACGAAAGGTGCTTGCGCAAGGATGAGGTCGTGGTCGTATGGAAGTGTAAGGCTCGAGCCTGAAATCATAGTGGATAGGGTGGCTTTTTTAGGAAGGACCTATGGATACACTCTTGTGTGTGTGATAATTTCCTGTAGGGAAATTGGAAAGTCAATTCGAATCAAAGGAGAATTAGAACGATCCTGTGTGGATCTTGGCCCGAGGGTTGGGGTCTGCACCATTGATGTAGGATAAGAATTATTCGAGTGAGGATATATTTTTCCCCCTTGTGAAGGTGTCCCATAAAGAGGGTAGCGTGAACCGTAAAATTGATTCTCCCCATATGAAATACTTGGGGGTACTTGAGGACCTATCATGGAAAAAGTGTTCAAAGGAACCGACATGGAAGATGAAAGGTACACAAGTGGGGTGTAATAAGTGGAATAAGCACCCATCTGATCACTAGCTCCTAAACGATCACAGATCATATTTGATCCATAAAGGCGAAATGTTCCAAACTCCCATGGGGACATGACTCATATCAAATTAAGAAGTAGGCATCGGAGTCATGGTTCCCCCGGATCCAATGCTAGGATTCATATACGTGGGCTAGGGAGAGGATTGCACGGGTGAAGACATATCAACAAAAAAAGGAATAGAGACCCAAGGTGCGGACTGAGCATTGTAGTTTTGCATACCATTGTAAAAATAGGAAGGGTCTGTCCCCATGAAATGAGCAAGAATAATGAGGTGGGTAGCAGTGAATGTAGGAGCAAAAGAAACTCCACTGTCCATGATGATGAAACCCAAAATAACCTCCTAAGGCGAACTAGTAGTCAAAGAGCATACCAAAAATTCAAATGGCCAATATCCATGCAAATAGGCTAAATTGGTTGAGTCGACTCCCTCGCTAAAGAAGGCATGCCTCATCCAAGAGGGACTTGAGACTCCCTTCTAAAGTTTGTAGTTAAAAGAATCAGTTATATGGGCCCTTGTGGGCTTAACAATCAATCGGTCAGATTCTGCCGGAGAGGTAATCCTCCATAAGGGATGTGTGTTGTCTGACCCATATCTGAACCAGGGTATAAGCATAATAACCCCTACAAGTAACCTATGAGATACCTAAGTCAAGCAACTAATAAACCACTGTATAATCGATGCACAAGAGATAAGTCGTAAGTTTGGATCATCGTATGGGTAGGGTAGAAAATCTCGAAACCTTGAAAGTATCGCTTCTCATGGAGGTATCGGCACTAGAAAGATCCCCAAATGTAAATAAATCCATAGAAATATCTTGGATGCTAGGCGAGTATCCAGGGGTTATCCCTTCAACTAACTTCGTGCAACCATGTGATTAACTCCGGTGTGAGCGGAGCCTCCTCTTCTTACCAATTATAAAATGGACTTCTCAAATCCCTGTCTTAGACACACATGTTTATTTAATTTTCTTGGATAAGTTTACTCACAAAATCCTATTCCAAGGCACTAAATCATAGACTAGTTTATGCACCCTAAAAAATAAAATCCTGACTAATCAATTTTGATTTAAAGTGTAAATTTTATTGGCCATGATTATTCAAAAAGGTATGGAAGTGAAACGCATGATATTATGACTCTACAAGAAAATAAATATGAATATAATGCAAAGTCTATCTTTAACTTTTTCAATGAATGATATGCATATAAAAACAGTGCAATTTTCAATATCAACTCAACAATTCATAAGTAAAATGGAATCTTTCACTAAATGCACTAAGCTAATGATAAATATTCAAAATACAAAAATGCCAAGCAATATAAAATGCCTATTTTTTTTGTATTTTCAATATACTAAAAAAGAAAATGCATGGACTGATAAGAAACCTGATATATAAAATTCTACTGTGTATAAAATAAATAACTCAAGAAGAATACCAAGCATCTAAGCAAACAACCTAGAGTACAAGGACAAATCAAAAAATGAAAAAAAAGAGAAAGAATACGCCCAAAAACTCAACTCCAAATAGGTTTCATGTTGACCTAGATCTCAACAGGCACTAAAGAGACCTAAGAAGGCTCAACAATCATCAAATCCCACCCAACAGTCACTAAACCAAGAAAACAAGCAAGGGAAAGTGGTATACGTGGTTGTTCAGGAGAAAAGTGCATATATACACAGCTTGCAATGAGACAACATGCATGTATACACGACTGTCAAAAGGCGCATACAAGATTTAAAACAAGTCCAGGAAAGGGAAAAAGGATGAAAACTCAAACACAGAGTCAACAAAATCTGTCAAGAAGTGATAGGACAAGAAACACAAAGGAAAAAGAGTAATGGAAGAAGAAAAAGTACTTCAACCCTTAGAAGGAAGATCTCTCCCCAGTGGAGTCGCCAATTCTGTTATGAGGGAAAAAATCTCTATGGCCAGGGTAAACCACAATAGACAGGTATGATTGTAGAAATCAACTCAATTCCAATGTATTCTATATAAACTAATGTGCAAGATAGGAAAGAGGCCTACCTCCATCCAATGTTCGATGATGTTCCACCATTGAGCACTTCGACCCAAAGCTTTATACCTGCAACAAGTTCTCAACAAATAAGAAAAGAAAGTATATAGTGATAATATAAAGGGGTTAGAAAATTAGATAGCATAATCCATTAATAAACATTACAAACATGCCAATGGATAATAATCATATATTTGCACGATACCAATAGGACAGGAAAGGAGTATTTCTATTAATAAATGATCAGCAAAAGTGACAACATTACAGAATTTCGTGTCGGCATGGCTCAAAACCAAAAAAACAAGTTTCTTCCAACTGGGCCTCCATGACTTCAATACTCCACCAAAGGCAAGCTCATAGAAAAGAGATAATGAGGTTTTCTCAACAATAAGGAAAGTGATTGGGGGTTGAACACTGTGTTCAGACTTGAGGGACAAAGGGATGCAGACTCAATATGAAGTAATTTCTCCAGAGTAACTTTGCTCTCAAAGTTGAATGCTTTCACTTCTTTTCCATATCTCGTAATTGTGTTGTTATATACTTCAAAATGAAACTGAAGGGCCGAGTCAGAACATTTCCAGTATATGGAAGGACAAGGATCAGAGATCTCATGTCGTGACATGGAAACCCATCTTCATTTTTTTATTTTATGGCACAAATACCGATGTGCATGGGATGTAGTGGAGTAGCTTGCATATACACATGATGTGTAGTATTAAGGCATGTATATGTGGAAAAATATGTATTTTTGGCTTTGGATTCATCAAAAAGGGATGACAAGTTTGCATAGGAAAATGGAAAAAGGCCCTCTGTGCAAGATAACAATGTTGAGGAAAATCTTTCTATAACATATGAGTTTTGATATATTTGTATTTAATACTATTATATATGGATATTACATGTCATGTCATTTTTGTGGTATGTGGAATGTCACATAACTCTTCACAGTTTGAGAGTTACAACCTTACAAAGTTGGAGGACCCTCATATGTCATCTAGAAGCCCCAAAAGGTCAAAGTAGTCAAAGTGGTTTAAGAGATTTTAGAAGGTAAATAATAAATTGAAGTGATGAGTGTACTATAATTCAAAGTGAATACAAAATAAATTATTTAAATAATAAATTTAATGAATAAAGTAGAAGTCGGTTAACCCTAAAATAAGGAAAGTGGGCAAAGTGACCTAGAAGATGCTTTTAAGGAAGCTAATTGGAGAGTATAAATAAGAGGCAAGGCTCTCTCATTTTATATCAGACTTGAGAATATTGAATATCTATAGGTTATTGAGGTAACCAAAGGATATATAAGCTGAATTTTAGAGGGAAGGTGAAAAAAAGAAGGTCAAAATTCAAGGGAGGATAAATTCTTTTGATGATGCTTTCTAAGGTATGTTATTTACAGGTCATCTTACCATTTTTGAAATAATTTTTTTCTTGAATGATTCTGAACATGAAATTGCTAGGCCATTGAGAAAACATATCCAAGTATATGTGGTACAAATTTCATCTCGTGGGTCGTTGTATTTTTGGAGTTAGACTCTGTGGAAAATAGGGTTTGTGGCTAGTCCTGAAACTAGTCTAAAAGAAGTGTTTCAGGTAAAAATGTCATAGCTTATTCATAACATATCCAATTTAAGTAAGATAAAATGTGTTGGTTAGACTACACTCTGTAGTATTATTTTTAACATTTTCATATCGATTCAAAAATTATTCCATGTGGGGAACGCTCTACAAGGTCTCTCTCTAGAATAAGCCATAATTCAGCAAGGTATGACAATTTTTCTATAACTCATTTTTTGAGAGGTCCCAAGTAGTGACACCTGGAGGAATTGCATAAAAACAACTGAAGAAAATTGTGTAATATTTTCATATCTTTATTCATTACAGGTATATATTTATGATTATTTCAAGTTAGGGTTGTTGACTAATCCCAAACTAGTCACGTGAGACTAAAAAAAAATTTGATGAAAATGATAGTCTCTTGGTGTGAAAGTTAAGGAATGTTTGTAGGTATGTGATAATATACACCAAGTCTATTACAGAGTTACAAATCATATTTGGATGATGAAATTGATGAGGCCTTTTGGTTAAGGTACATGTTGGGTACATGGTTGAGAAAAGTAGTTGATGATTTGACACATACATGAGGTTTATAGTTGATGATTTTGGTACATATTGATGAGTCATAGTTGATGAGTAGTTGACACATGATTGGTACATACGTGGTACATGGTTGGATGCACTTTTTTATGGTACAGGTTGATTGCAGATTGTTTGGTATAGGTTGGTGCATGGTTGTTTCACTTGTTTATGGTACAGGTTGATTACAGGTTGAGGTACATGTTGATGCATGGTTAAATTTTATTGTTATAGGTTTATAGCAGTATATATCATAGTGATATTGTGACAATGGTTCCATCATTCTACTTCTACTTCAGGGTGTTTGGAAGGGGCAAAGACCGGTGTTTGTAGCCACCTTCTGGTTTTAGTTGGAGAACATAGGGGGTTGTAGCTTCCTTCTATGTGTAGCCAGAGAATAGGGTAGTTGGAGTTTCCCTTAGGTTGTAGCCTGAGAAACAAGGGGGTTGGGGCCTCTTTCCAGTTGTATCTAGAAAACAAAGGAAGTTCGTGCTTCCAAGGAATGTAATTCTTCAAGACATATAAGAAAAATCATTCAGTGGTTTTCTCCCGCTTTTGGTTTCCACGTAAAACATTGGTGTACTATGTATGTGTATGATTTTTCATTTGTTCATTGCTTATTTACTCTGCAGTTATTGGATGATAATGCTACATTGATATACCACTTGGATTATATGATTGGAAAGGATTTAATTCCTATATCATTGATTCACCCCCCCTCTTAGTAGTCCAACAGAGCTTGACGATTTTACTTCTCAATGAGACAACTTCTTATTCAAGCTTCTCAACCTCTTCTTCTTTCTTCATTCTCTCAGACATCATGGATTATTTTTCTATTTTCGCTTCTTCAAGATGGATTTTTAATGTGATTATTTCTTCTTCAAGTCATTTATATTCTTGACCAAACTCTTCCTCAAGTTGGCTTAGATCATAAGTTATTTATTTAAGATGATCTATCAATATAGTTTCTCTCATTTCTACTTCTTTCTTCTGTAGTGTTATGTTGGCTTCCAAATACTGCTTTTGATCTTTAATATTTTCTTCAATTTCTCTAGATTCTTCTAGCTAAGTTCTTAATTTCTTGATGACCTATTGGGCTTATTAAAAAATGTGAGCGCTTTCCTTTTGTTTCATCAATTATTTCTTGAGTGACTTGTTTTCTTTTCTTTCTTTTCTTAGTTCATCTAAAGAGATGATCAATTCTTCTTCATAATTGTCTTCTTTTTCAATTAGTTTGTATGTCTCATTTCATTCATGGCATTCTATTTCAAAATGTTTGTGCTTTTCACAATTAAAGAAAAACAACATACCTCTGTTGATTATGTACTCTTCATCTTCTGAATATGTTTGACATGTTGAACATATTTATTCTTGATATGTACCTACATCTTCTTTGGAATTTTCTGAATATGTTATGGGTAAATAATATATATCATGTAACATATCCCAAAGTTCTTTATTTGATGAACATTTACCAACTTTTTCTCTTGCCGGATTAGGTAATCCTTCCGAGATGAAATCCATTGCTATTTTGTTATGCTTCTTCAATTCCTTCTTGGTTGAAATATTATGTCAACGTGGCCCCTTCACCACCCGCAGGTTGTAAGGTCCACACGCACTCACAGGATCTTCTTCTCCTCTCGGCCCGAAGAACTCCAAAGTTCTTCTATTTCCCCTATCGGGAAATCTACACCCATAGTTCTCTTCGGCTCGATCCTCTCTTCTTTACTTTCGGAGGATCGGAACTCGCAATTTCGCAAGTTCTCAGTTGCTCGAGGGGATCTTGAATCCCTGAGATCCGATATGTCAGTCAACGCTGACTTCCCCTCACCTTATTAGGACTTCGCTCTATAGTGACTTCTCTACTCGCGATATCAAGCCTTCGGGTTTCCAACTTCCGATACCCGATGCGTCGAAACGTCGATATGGTCTTATCACACTTTCGCTACTCACGATTTTGCGTCCTCGTGACTTAGAGTACCCAATACTTGGGCTTTCACCCTACGAACTTCTGAGTTCATGAGATCTTCCAATCTCGGCCACCTGTCCTCCACTCACTCCTGCGGTCCCACACAGCTTACGTCACCGTTGAGATATCGCATCTCACGACTTTGCGACTCCCATTGCCAAATCTTTGATACTTTTCTCATGAGATCCTGATAGGCAATCTCGCGAACAATCCAACGGCCCTGGCTGGCTTGGATCAACGCTCTGCCCCTCCTGAGCTTCAAACCTCTTCTACACTTATACTGTAACCTCCCTATGCCTCTGTGGGATCCAATGGCCCTTGAAACTTCATGAAATCTCCACGAAGGATTTCGGTCATCCGTTCTTCCTTATGCAATCCACGAAGTGAAGAAGTGTCTCTCCATGAGACTCATTCGCTCGCTCTCGCCAACTCGCGATGCTTCCCTCGAGATTTCAATGGCAGCTTCCCCTGCATTTATCCTTCAATGAGTTTGAAGGCTTACTCCTCCTGAACTTCCTTACGATTCTCAAATCCTTAGAAAGATCTTTGCACACACTCCTTGTGGAAAATCTTCAACCTTGTCTAAGTGTTGAAGTCTTTAGACCCTGCGCACTCCTGCAGCAGCAGTCTTTCGAAGCTTTTCTCAGGTTCGTAACCCTGAGGCTTTTCCTTGGCTTGCACACTCCTTGCACGGAACTGTGCCTAACTGCACCTTTGAGATAATGAGAACAAAATTTATCTCTAATTGAACCCTTCTGTCAATGCACTCCTTGTGGACAATTCGACTGCATTCCTTGCAGGAATCCTCTGGCTCAATTAGAGAAACAATTGAAACTCATTCCCTCTCCTTCTCAGACTTCAATTTAACCATGAAATCACATACACAGCATATAAAATCAAATGTATGACAAGAAGAAAACATTCATGAGAAAAACATCAATACACAGAGAGACAACACAAAACCATGAAATTGAATCAAAGATTTCTTCTATTAATTCAATATCTGTACATGGGTGTTATTCATACAAAGCTCTCTGCTTTCTCTTCTCTTCTTGCTTCAATAATATCAATATGTTACAATGATACAATGAGGCGTGTCTATATCCGTTTTCCCTCTTGGACTCTAAAACTATCAAATCTAGAATTAACTTCCTATCTACCAGCATTAAATCTATTAAATGTCGACTATCTACCTAAGGACGAGAACTATCTGCTCAAGGTCCATTACAATATACAAGTGTGCCTTCATAAAGGGCTTCATTAAAGACTTTGCGCAACATTCCCAAAGTATTTTCAAAATGTGATGCTGGCTCGTCCAGCTGTCTTCCGCTTCATGATGGCTTGCTTGATGTGCTGGCGATGCTCCTGCATCATGCTCCTCAGCTTGAAAAATTTCATGGGCTCATGTCCATGAGCTCCTACATGGTCTATCCATTCTTCTGTATGATTTCTTCTCTTTCCCAGCTGGCGTCTTCCACTGGGTGGTCTTTCCACTTGACCAGATAATCGAAGTATTCCTTTCTTCTGGTCTTTTTACCCACTCTTTTGTCCAGCATGCATTCCATCTGCGGCTTTTCTGCAATCGGCATCTGCTTCTGCCACTGGACCTCTGGATGCTCACCACTTTTTCCTGTTTCCTCAGCTTTGTATGGATACAAATCTAAGACATTGAATATCGAAGATATTCTGATGCCATCCGGCAACTCGATCTCATAAGAATTCTCTCTGAATTTCTTCAAGACCTTGCATGGCCTGATTTTCTTCATTTTCAATTTGTTGTATGTTCCCCTTGGGAACATTTCCTTCCTCAAATGTGCCAGAACTAGATCGCCAACTTCAAACTGAAGTTTTCTTCGATGCTGATCTGCTCTGCGCTTGTATTCCTGGCTTGAATTTTGCAGTCGCTGCTTCACCCTATTGTGAAGTCACTTCATCACCTCAGTGAATTCCTCTGCACTAGCACTGCTAGTCGCAGTCTGTTCTGAATCCCTCAGTTTAGAAACTCCTCTCAATTATGTCCCATACACAATATGAAATGGAATATTCCCTGTGCTCCTGTTCACTGAGTCGTTGTATGAAAACTCTGCCTGTGGTAATATACTATCCCAGCTGCTGTGGTGCTCTGTCACCAAGCTCCTCAGCAAGTCTCCCAAACTTCTGTTGACCACTTCTGTTTGTCCATCTTTTTGCGGATGATAAGCATAACTAAACTCCAAGTTAGTTCCTAGCTTCTTCCATAAGGTCTTCCAAAAATTCCCTATGAATTTCGTATCCCTGTCCGAAACTATGCTTTTCGGCAATCCATGGAGTCGAATGACCTCCTTGAAAAACAAATTTGCGATGTGAGTCGCATCGCTGGTCTTCTGGCATGGAATGAAATGTGCCATCTTTGAAAACATGTCAACTACTACAAAGACAGAATCAAATCCCCTTTGCGTCCTTGGCAATCCCAATACAAAATCCATGCTTATTGCCTCCCATGGCCTCTCTGGTATGGGAAATGGATGATAAAATCCCGCATTCTGCTTTCTCCCCTTCGAATGCTGGAAAACTCTACATCTGTCCACAAATTTCTTGACATCTTCTCACATCCTTGGCCAAAAATATGATTCTCTCAACTTCACGAATGTTTTGTCATGGCCAAAGTGTCCTGCTAATCCACCACTGTGCTTCTCCTTCAACAGGTTCTCCCTCATGGATCCATTCGGAATACACAGTTGATTTCCTATGAACAACAATCCCTCCTGGATCATATAATCTATCCAAGGGCTCCGATCTCTAAGGACTGGATTCTCAGCTACTTCATAAGCCTCTCCAAAATCTGCATCTCCTGCGTACATGTCCATGAGATTTTTAAAACCCGAAGTTTTGACTTGGAACTCCTGCAGCAACAAACAATTCGTGCTCAAAGCATCAACAACTTTGTTAGTAGTACCCAAAATATGTTTAATCACAAATGTGAAATTATGCATATACTCTACCCATTTTGCATGTTTCTGATTCAAATTCTCTTATTGAGTCACAAATTGTAATGCATGATTATCATTGTACAATACAAATTCTTTCGAGATCAAGTAATGCCTCCACTTCTTCAATGCCTGGATGATAGCATAAAATTCTTTGTCATACGTGGAATACTTCAATTTTGCCTCATCCAGCTTCTCACTGAAATATGCAACTGGTTTGTCTTCTTGACTCAAGACCGCTCCTATGGCATACCCGCTTGCATCACATTTCACCTGAAATGTTTTCTGGAAATCCGGTAATACCAACACTGGTTGTTCCGTTAACTTCCTCTTCAACAGATTGAAGATTTTCTCCACCTCTGTTGTCCAATGAAAAGACTTATGTCACTTCTTCACTGTATCCATAATCGTTGCACTAATTCCACTGAAATTCCTGATGAATTTTCGATAGAAACTAGCCAAAACATGGAAACTTCTCACCTCGAAAATATTTCTCGGTGATGGCCAATTCTTAATTACCTCCACCTTCTCTGGATCCATCCTTAACTCATTCGATGAAATAACAAAACCCAAGTAAATGAGCTCTGTCTTCATAAATGAGCACTTCTTCATAGTAATCAACAACTTCTCCTGCTGTAACTTCCTCATTACAATGGCCAAATGCTTCATATGTTCAGCCTCTGATATACTGTAAAACAATATATCATCCAGATACACAATGACGCATTTCTTGATGAATTCCCTCGGGACTTCATTCATCAACTTCATAAAAGTACTTGGTGCATTCGTCAAACCAAATGGCATGACTAGTCATTCGTACAAACCTTCGTTTGTCTTGAAGGCTGTCTTCCACTCATCGCCTTCCCTCATACGAATCTGGTGATATCCGCTCTTTAGATCAATCTTTGAAAAAAAATTTGCCCCACTCAGGCAATCCATCAGATCATCCATTCTCAACAATGGAAACCTGTACCTGATGGTTATTTTATTGATCGCTCTGGAATCGATGCACATTCTCCAACCTCCATCCTTCTTCAGACTAAGAATAGTTGGAACAACACACGAGCTTAGGCTTTCTATGAACAATCCTTTGTCCATCAACTCCTCTACCTGTCTCTTGACCTCTTCATTTTCTTGTGACGTCAATCTGTATGCATCTTTGTTCGACAAACTGGATCCTGGTATGAGATCAATGTGATGACTCACACTTCTCATCGGTGGCAACGAATGAGGTAATTCATCCACTATGATGTCAGCGAACTCTTCCAGCAGTTCCTCAATCTCATCTGGAAAATCATCCACTCTTGTGCTAGTCAGAACAATCCTCGTCTTTCTGACAACAAAGAATTGTGGATCTTCTTTCTTCTCCATCTCTGTAAGAAGCTCCTTCCCAATCATGAGAATTATTGTGTTGCTTACCTCTGGCTTCACCTCCTTGTCCTTTTTCGGAAGAAACCTATGTGTCCTCCCATCCTTCTCCAGGGTATATGTGTTCATTCTCCCATCATGAACCACATTTTTGTCATATTTCCATGGTCTTCCTAACAATAAATGACATACATCCATAGTAATGACATCACATAAGACCTTATCATTATATCCTCCAATTTTAAATTCAACTAAACACTGTTTAGTGACACTCACCTGATGTCCCTTCTGTAGCCATGAAACTTTATATGGACTCGGGTGATCAGTCGCCTCCAGCTCCAGTTTATCCACCATCTCGGTTGAAACGAGATTATCTGTGCTACCACTGTCAACAATAACATTGCATACCCAGTCCTTGGTTTTGCAAGTCATTCTAAAAAGTCTGGTCCTTTGAGCTAAGTCCTCCACCTCTTTCCCGGGTGTTAAAAGAACTTTACGCATCATCAGCGACCTTCCACCTTCTGTGTCTTCAGTCTCAACATCATGCCTCTGTGCTTCAGTGATGTGAGCTTCTCCACTATCCTTCTTCTTCTCTGGACACTCAAATTACCTGTGCCCATTTTTCCCACATGTGAAACAAGTGATCACTCCACCTCGGCCTCTTCCTCTACCTCTGGTACGAGGAAAAGTGTTCGCGTCAGCATAATCTCCTCTCTGCTCTGTATGCTTCCCTCTCTATTCAACATGCTGGCATTGCTGTGAACTTGCACCTCTCTCAAATTTACACTAAGGTTTCTTCCATTTCTCCTTGGGTTTCTGGTATTTATCCTGGGCAACTGCTTTTCCTCTTGGCTAACTTCTTCCTCGCTCTCGCTTACCTTGATTACGGTTCAACTTCTCTTCATCTTTCAATGCCATCTGATAAGCATCCTCCACCGTCCTGATGGTAACCATGCTTAATTCATCCTGAATTTCATATCTCAGACCATTCAGATAACTGGTGAACTTCTCATCATCGCTCTCCCGATGACCTGCTCTGATGTTCAGTCGATAGAATTCTTCAGTGTATTCTTTCACTGTCATCAACTTCTATCTCAGGTTCTGCATCCTCCTGAACAGAGTAATCTGATAGTCTCTTGGGATGAACTTCGCCTTCATCTTCGCAATCATTTGATCCTAGCTTTTAATATTTTGCTTGCCTTTGCAGCGTCTGTCAGCTTGTAGCTCATCCCACCACAATGCTGCATGTCCTTTCAAGCGTGTGACAACATGTTTTACCTTCTTATTCTCTTCGACATCTTCAGAATCGAAGTAGATGTCAAGAGCTCTAATACAATCTAGTAGCTCCTCTGCATCCAGATTTCCCTCATAGACTAGAATGTCCATCTTCGTCCTTGCGCCCATCCTGGCAATAACTTTAATCAATCGCTCAGTTGATGCATCTTCGGCTGCAACTTCCTCCTCGCGTTAAGCCTCTATCTCACCATCGGAATCACTCAGATCCTCTGCACTAGCTATGTGTCTTTGAGTTGTCTCCATCTCCTCGAGCCTTGCTCAGAGATCTCTCATCTGCCTCTCCATTTCTGGATTTCCTGTCGGCCTGCCTCTTCTTCGCACCTCCCTATCTTCTAGGTCAGGTGACTATCTTTCTCTTCTTGGAGGCATGGAAAATCCTCTTCTCTGCTACAGAAAGTAAAGAACTTCATGCTCTGATACCACTTGATATCAACGTGGCCCCTTCACCACCCGCACGTCGTAAGGTCCACGCGCACTCACAGGATCTTCTTCTCCTCTCGGCCCGAAGAAATCCAAATTTCTTCTATTTCCCCTAACGGGAAATCTGCACCCACAGTTCTCTTCGGCACGATCCTCTCTTCTTTACTTTCGAAGGATTGGAACTCACGGTTTTGCAAGTTCTTGGTTTCTTGGGGGGCTCTCGAATCCCCGAGATCTGATATGGCAGTCAATGCTGACTTCCCCTCACCTTATCGACACTTCACCCTATAGTGACTTTGCTACTCATGATATCAAGCCTTCGGGTTTCCACCTTCCGATACCCAATGCACCGAAATGTCGATACGGTCTTATCACGCTTTCGCTACTCACGACCTCACGTCCTCGTAACTTGGAGTACCCAATACTTGGGCTCTCACCCTATGAACTTCCGAGTTCACGAGATATTCCGATCTCGGCCACCTGTCCTCCACTCACTCCTGCAGTCCCACATGGCTTACGTCACCATCGAGATATCGCATCTCACAACTTCGCGACTCCCATTGCCAAATCTTTGACACTTTTCTCATGAGATCCCGATAGGTGATATTGCAAACAATCCAACGGCCTTGGCTGGCTTGGATCAACGCTCTTCCCCTCCTGAGCTTCAAACCTCTTCTACGCTTGTACTGTAACCTCCCCGCACCTACGCAGGATCCAACGGCCCTCGGAACTTCGTGAAATCTCCACGAAGGATTTCGGTCATCCGTTCTTCCTTATGCAATCCACGAAGTGAAGAAGTGTCTCTCCATGAGACTCATTCGCTCGCTCTTACCAACCTGCGACGCTTCCCTCGAGCTTTCAATGGAAGCTTCCCCTGCATTTATCCTTCGATGAGTTCGAAGGCTTACTCCTCCTGAACTTCCTTACGATTCTCAAATCCTTAAAAATATCTTTGCACACACTCCTTGTGGAAAATCTTCAACCTTGTCTAAGTGTTGAAGTCTTTAGACCCTGCGCACTCCTGCAGCAACAGTCTTTTGAATCTTTGCTCAGGTTCATAACCCTGAGGCTTTTCCTTGGCCTGCACACTCCTTGCACGACACTGTGCCTAACTACACCTTCGAGATAATGAGAACAAAAGTTATCTCTAATTGAACCCTTCTGTCAACGCACTCCTTGCAGGAATCCTCTGGCTCAATTAGAGAAACAATTGAAACTCATTCCCTCTCGTTCTCATACTTCAATTTAACCATGAAATCACATACACAGAATATAAAATCAAATGTATGACAAGAAGCAAACACTCATGAGCAAAACATCAATACACAGAGAGACAACACAAAACCATGAAATTGAATCAAAGCTTTCTTCTATTAATTCAATATCTGTACATGGGTGTTCTTCATACAAAGATCTCTTCTTTCTCTTCTCTTCTTGATTCAATAATCTCGATATGTTACAATGATACAATGAGGGGTGTCTATATCCGTTTTCCCTCTTGGACTCTAAAACTATCAAATCTAGAATTAACTTCCTATCTACCAGCATTAAATCTATTAAATGTCGACTATATACCTAAGGATGATAGCTATCCGCTCAAGGTCCATTACAATATACAAGTGCGCCTTCATAAATGGATTCATTAAAGACTTTGTGCAACATTCCCAAAGTATTTTCAAAATGTGATGTTGGCTCATCCAACTTTCTTCCGGTTCATGCTGGCTCACTTGATGTGCTAGCGATGCTCCTGCATCAAAATATTTTCCCTTTTTGAACTATCATATCCTATAACAACTAATATCCAAATATAATATCCCTGTGCCTATAAAAGTACTTTCTTCCTTCCACTCCATAGCTCATAATTTAAACCATTCTTAACATTAAACAATGGTACTCCATTCTTAGAATAATCTATGATCTCCTTCCAGTGGTTAAATTGTTTCCTGAAGGAACTTGCTTTGATACCAATTGTTGGATTACTGAGAAGGGGGGTGAATCATTAATAAAGTAATTTAATCCTTTTTAATCATAAAATTAAAGTGTTATATCAATGGATAATTATCATCCAATAGTTGCAGAGAAAATAAACAATGAAAAATTTAACAATCATACACGTACATAGTACACTAGTGTTTTTACCTGGAAACCCAAAGTGAAAGAAAACCACATAATGTCTTTTATTATATGTCTTTAAGAATTACATTCATTGGAAGAACCAACTTCCTTTGATTTCCAGCTGCAACTGGAAGGAGGCTCAAACACCCTAGTTTCTTGGGATACAATCTGAGGGAAGCTCCAACTCCCCAATTCTCTGGCTACAACTAGAAGAAGGATACAACCCCCTATGTTCTCCAGCTACAAACGGAAGTTGGATACAACCACCTATCCTTTCGCTATCCAATCACCCTGACGTAGACGTAGAATGATCGAACCACTGTCACACTATCATTGTGAGATATACTACTATAAACATGTACCAATCAACCTACACCAAACAACCTATACCATAAACATCATGTAATCAACCTGTACCATAAACAAGTGCATCAACCATGCACCAATATATACAACAACCTATACCATCAATGAGTGCATCAACCATGCACCAAATATGTACCAATCATGCATCAAATACACAAAAATTATGACTCATCAATATGTACCAACATCATCAACTATACACCTTATGTATGTGCCAACTCATCAACTACTTGTCTCAACCATGTACCCAACATGTACCTCAACCAAAATCTCTCATCAATTTCATCATCCAAATATGATTTGTAACTATGTAATAGACCTGTTGTATATGATCAAATACCTACAAACCTTCCTTAACTTTAACAACAAGAGACTAGCATTTTCATGAAACTTTACTTTAGTCCCACGTGACTAATTTTTTATTAGTTAACAACCTTAACTTCAAATAATCATAAATATGTACCTATAATGAATAAAGATTTGAAAATAGTACATAATGTTCTTTAGTGTATTTTATGAAATTCCTCTAGGTTTCACTTCTTGGAACCTCTCCTAAAAGGAGTTATAGAAAAAGTGGCATACCTTGTTGGATTTTGGCTTATTCTAGAGAGAGAAATTGTAGAGTGTGCCCTGCACAGAATATTTGTTGTATGGATATGAAAATGGTACAACGAACACTACAAACTATACTATAACCAATAAATTTGGTCTTACTTATTTGGATATTTTATGAATAAGTTATGATGTTTTTACCCGAAACACATGTTTTAGACTAGTTTCAGGACTAGACACAAACTCTGTTTTCCACGGAGTGTAACTCCCAAAATACAACGACCCACAAACTGAAATTTTTATCACAACTACTTGGATATGTTTCCTCAAAAACCTCCATATTTCGCAATCTTAATCATTCTATGAAAAATGGTTATTGCAAAAATGGTCAGATGACCTGTAAATAACATACCTTAGAAAGCATCATCAAAATAATTTATCCTCCCTTGAATTTCGACCTTCTTTACTTCACCTTCCCTCTGAAATTCTCTTTATATATCCTTTGGCTACCTTAGTCACTTATAGATATTCAATATGCTAAAGTGTAATTAAAATGAGAGACCCTTGCCTCTTATTTATACTTTTATGTAGCTTCCTCAAGGGGTTACCTTCTAACCATATTAAACCACTTTCCTTATTTTAAGGCTAACCCACTTCTAACCTCTTGTCCACTTAGTAATTTATCCATTAAATGTATTATTTAAATAATTTAATTTGTATCCACTTTGACTTATAGTACACTACTCACTTAACTTTATTATTTAAATAATTTCTTCTTTGCAACCACTTTGACTACTTTGACCTTTTGGGGCTTCTAGATAACTCATGAAGGTTCTCCAACTTCACATGGCCACAAATTTCAAACCATGAGGAGTTATGTGACGTTCCGCATACCACCGAAAATGGCATGACATGTACTATCCATAAAGAATAGTCTTATTTAAATAATTTCTTCTTTGCAACCACTTTGACTACTTTGACCTTTCGGGGCTTCTAGATGACTCATGGGGGTTCTCCAAATTCACATGGCCATAACTCTCTAACCGTGAGGAGTTATGTGACATTACACATACCACCAGAAATGGAATGAAATCTACTATCCATATGGAATAGCATTACCTTCAAATATATTAAAACTCATATCATTATACATCAAACAAACTTGGGTCCATTACCCAAACCTTTTTTCTACCGGAGTTCACTACCGAACTTTATTCAAGGGTTGACATCAATGAAAACCAACCCAAATAATCAAACTATAGGACCTTTTAAATTCCCCCTATTTATTTCCTTATTTTTTATCTCATGAGTCTGTTGCTCAGTCCACTTGTTCTAGAGACAATATATTTGAAAGAAGTAAAAATATATAGTTTACTTATTATTGTTTTCTATTCAATCTAATCATTTTTGTTTCACTTGTTCCCCTTTACTGAAGTAGTTAGTTTCAAGTTGAAATCTATCCATAATGGAAAACTATTTATCTTTGGTACATACACAATTATCTATGTAGATGTAATTATATACCATAAATATTGATTCTATAGCTAAATGCAAGAAAAAACCTAATATGCATAATAACATACATATAAGAAACTCAAATATGTAGTATACACAATTCTGTAACATATATGTGATTCTATAGCTACATACAAATCAATAAATATAACATAATCAAAAGAACTCATCTACTTTTGTAGATGCATGTAAATCAATAAATCTAATATGAAGAATGAGGAACCTTTATATAGATAATTTCTTGCATATATCATCCATTCATTAATTCAACAGAATGAAATGTAAATAGTTAAAGATACATATCTGGAAAAATTATTCTCGGAAAACAAATGGAATAGCCACATTCCACCCAACCGTCAATACAGAAAAAACACATTTACTTTTCATGATCACCCCCTAGCCTGAGCATGACTCTATAAGGGAAAACTAAGAATCACTCATTAGCCACTATCTCTCTGAACAGTTCAAAAAATCGTTTTCCTAACACCATATGTGCTCATAACATCAAACAGTCATTTTCCCCCAACATACTAAGCATTGTCCTGTCTCCCACATATGTTGTATATATCATTTTTCTATTGCCTATGACTTTCCATTCCTTTCCCTCCTTGGGAAATTCGTATCTTTACAAATTCCTGATTTTTAGGGGTTTCTAGTGACAAAACTCAACTTCTGACACTTGTAAAAATCATCTATGAGTTAACTCAAACATGTTCCCCACAAATATTGTCATAGTTATCCATTTTTAACCTCGTTGTTCCATCTATTTTCCAACATTAAATTTAATTAAAATATTTGTCGCATACATGTGTCTATAAAAAGAAGATTGTTGGCAAGTCAAACTTTTGTCCAACATCCATAAAATTAATAATTACATACTTCCACAAATTCGAATTTCCATAAATGGAAATTTATTTTTAAAACAACTTTAAAAATATATATTTTTTAATATTTGAGGATGTCACAGATACCCAACATTAAGATTAAAATTGCTCTACCAAGAATTTTGTTTTAAGTAGTAAATTTTAGGTTCATTACATGTCTCATCCTAGAGTCACGAAGATGAAGGAAGACCTTAGGAATGTATTCTTTTGGAAATGAATGAAAGTGAATATAGTTAATTATGTGGAAAGATGTCTATAATGTCAACAAGTGAAGGCTGAACATAGACATCCAACATGATTGTTACAGCCACATGTGATTCCTAAATCAAAATTGGAATTCGTTTCAATGGAATTTATTGTTGGATTTTCATTGACGGCAAGGAGGCATGATTCTATTTTTTTGGTCGTTGATGCTCTAACAAAAATTGCACACTTTATTCCAAGGCATATGATGTATCCAATACCAGACATAGCTAGAGTTTTTGTAAGCGATATTGTGAGGTTACATGATGTACCAAGAAAGATCATATCTGATCGATGATCGGGTTTTACTAGACGATTTTGGACTAGTTTCCAAGAGCCTTTCGGAACACAATTGAATTTTAGCATAGCATATCACCCCGAGAAAGATGGTTAAACTGAAAGGAAGAATTGAACTTTAGAGGATATGTTGTGTGTGTATGTAATGGATCAACATAAATGATGGTAAGAATTATAACCATTAGTAGAATTCTCGCACAACAACAATTATCAAAGTTCGATAAATATGGCACCATTTGAGTTTATTTATGGACGACCATGTCAAAAACCTATGAGTTGGGATTGAATAGAGGATAGGGTCCTGTGGGGACCAGAAGTGACCCAAGAAATGGAAGAAAATATGTGAATGATAAGACAAAGGATTAAAGAAGCACAAGATCGGAAGAAGAGTTATGTTGATGCGCATTGCATTGACCACAATTATGAGGTTGGTGATAGAGTTTTCTTGCTAGTAAAACAACATAAGAGTTATATAAAGTTTGGAAAGGGTGTGAAAATATCTCATAGTTTAGTGGGACCTTTTGAAGTTGTATAAAGGAAAGGAACTGTGGCTTACCGACTATCCTTTCCTGGTTCGTTGAGACGTATGCACGATGTATTTCATGTATCTATTTTGTGACATTAAATTTCATATCCATCACATGTTAATGAATTGAGTTCTTTGTAGGTGTAATACGAGGGTTCTCTCATGGTGGAACCGATCCACAATATGTACCATCTCACTTGACAACTATGGCATCGAATAGTTGATCAAGTCAAGGTCTAGTGGGACAATTATAGTCCACACTCGACTACTTGGGAGGACACATATGAGATGTGTCAACAGATTCCTTATTTGTTTGATAGATTAGATATGTATATATGTGTTAGATACATTTATTTATACCATTATTTTTATTGTACAAACTTTGGGATGAATTTTAGAACAAGATGGGTTGTATGTAACATCCAATTCCACTCAGCACACTTATACTTGCTTATTATTTGAGAACACTTGTGAGCAAGTGATCCAGTTATGATACATTATGATTATGCATTTCTTATGATTTATATTATGATGTCACTGTGATTATATGTTAAATTCTAGATTTATATATGTATCACCATGTATTATTGATGATTTTCCATGAGTTTACATGATACATGACAAGTCGATAACAATGATGGCACTAATGAAATTTATGGGAATTTGTAATGAGTGAGGGAGTGTACTTGTATTTCGTTTGATTTTATTTTATTGGTTTACATGTATATATGATTATTTTAGTATGGATTTTATGTATATGGATTATTGACATTGTTTTTGTTAGTGGATGGAAGTTGTAACATCTTGTTCTATTGAGCACACTTTTATTGACTTATTCGTTGAGGACGCTTGCATGCAAGTGATCCAGTTATGGTACATTATGATTTTGTTTTGATTATGGTTTATATATGATGATGATGATGTGTTGTGATTTTTTTTTTATGTATATATTTTGGTAAATTTTATCGACGAGTTTTCTTGAGTGTGAAAAACACATGACAACTTATAGATGTTAATGACATCAAGGAACTTACTTGGAGTATGGATTGAGTCAAGGAGTGGATTGTATTTGTTTGAGTATTTAATTTTTTTCACATGTGCCATATTATTGATTACAATATAATTTATGTATATGGATTATTGACACTCTTTTTGTCAATGGATGTAGGCCTGACAATGATTTCTAATACAACACACATAAGGAGTAAAGGGGCCATGCTCATAAAAAAAAACATTTGAGGGAGAGGTGTGGAAGAATCCCCCTCACAACCTACTAACACTCCTACCATGGTATGAACTATAGGTTAACTATTATCCAATTCAATGGGTCCACAAAGTCATGATGGCGGACTCAAACTGTTGCTCACAAAGATTTATAAGGGGTGCACAATAAGGTGGAGTCCTTATCCCTTATAATCCCTTAGTCTCTCACAAGATTGACCAAATGGAGTGTTTAATCCAAGGGTCAAAAAAACTTCCAAAATCAGTGAAAAGTTAGAAGAACCCTTGGAGCACGAATGTGCACCTTGAAGGGCACATCATGTAATTAAAAACTTGATTCAATAAATCTAGGTGGCCTAGAAAACATTGAAATGATTAGACCTTGTAAGAATAAAATAATTAATTAAAAAATAAATAATTAATTATAAAGACTAAAAAAAGTATAAGAATAAGTTGTGATATCCTCGAATTATGAAAAATTAAATTATTTCAAAGTTGTTATTCTCAAAATAAATTTCCACTTTTGGAAATTTGAATTTTGGATTTTTTATATAATTATTATTTTATGACTGTTGGACGAAATTTTGACTTGCCAACTATCCTCTTTTGATGGACACATGTATGAGACAAACATTTTTTCAAAATTATGAATTTCCTATTTCATACCCTCCCAGAAAAGGAACGTTTGACCCTGTCATAGGTTTTGGTGAACCTGGAGTGCCCTGTTGTGGGTGTAGCATGAAGCTCAAAAATTACCGTGGATTTAATCTTTGATTGTTTACTTAAATACAAACAACCTTTTTATAAAAGTTCCTCATGGATACAAGAGTACCCTGGGGAAGATGGAGCATTGGAATGCAATTTCTAGATCAACTGCGAACTTTTGGGGTCTTGTAGCCATTCCTGGCGAACAATTTGGAGCTAATCTGGTACAATGAATGAAAGAGAAAAAAGGGATCCTTCATATTCATATTTTTTGGAAAGTGCAACTGCAACCACATTTTCTTTGCCTTTCTTATAAATAATCTCATAATAATATCCAAAGACTTTAGTCACCCATTTCCATGAAACTTTACTTTAGTCCCACATGACTAATTTTTTATTAGTCAACAACCCTAACTTGAAATAATCATAAATATGTACCTGTAATGAATAAAGATTTGAAAATAGTACACAATGTTCTTTGGTGTATTTTATGAAATTCCCGTAGGTTTCACTACTTGGAACCTCTCCTAAAAGGCGTTACAGAAAAAATGGCAGACCTTGTTGAATTTTGGCTTATTCTAGAGAGAGAACTTATAGAGTCTACCCTGCACAGAATATTTGTTGTATGGATATGAAAATGGTACAACGAACACTACATACTGTACTATAACCAATAAATTTCTTCTTACTTAATTTGGATATTTTATGAATAAGTTATGATGTTTTTACCCGAAACACATGTTTTAGACTAGTTTCAGGACTAGCCACAAACCCTATTTTCCACGGAGTGTAACTCCAAAAATACAACGACCCACAAACTGGAATTTTTATCAAAGCTACTTGGATATGTTTCCTCAACAGCCTCCATATTTTACAATCTTAATCATTCTATGAAAAAAGGTTCTTGCAAAAATGGTTAGATGACCTATAAATAACATACCTTAGAAAGCATCATCAAGATAATTTGTCCTCCCTTCAATTTCAACCTTCTTTACTTCACCTTCCCTCTGAAATTCTCTTTAGATATCCTTTGACTACCTCAGTCACTTATAGATATTCAATATGCTAAAGTGTAATTAAAATGAGAGACCCTTGCCTCTTATTTATACTTTTATTTAGCTTCATCAAGGGATTACCTTTTAACCATATTAAACCACTTTCCTTATTTTAGGGTTAACCCATTTCTAACCTCTCGTCCACTTAGTAATTATCCATTAAATTTATTATTTAAATAATTTAATTCTTATCCACTTTGACTTATAGTACACTCATCACTTAACTTTATTATTTAAATAATTTCTTCTTTGCAACCACTTTGACTACTTTGACCTTTTGGGGCTTCTAGATAACACATGAAGGTTCTCCAACTTTACATGGCCATAAATATCTAACCATGAGGATTTATGTGATGTTCCACATACCACCGAAAATGGCATGACATGTACTATCCATA
Source organism: Picea sitchensis (assembly GCA_010110895.2). NCBI lineage: Eukaryota > Viridiplantae > Streptophyta > Pinopsida > Pinales > Pinaceae > Picea > Picea sitchensis. The sequence continues at coordinate 78,597 of SNQJ01S0011031.1, forward strand.
CATAATAGTCTTATTTAAATAATTTCTTCTTTGAAATCACTTTGACTACTTTGACCTTTCGGGGCTTCTAGATGATTCATGGGGGTTCTCCAAATTCACATGGCCATAACTCTCTAACTGTGAGGAGTTATGTGATGTTACACATACCACCGAAAATGGAATGAAATATGCTATCCATATAGAATAGTATTACCTTCAAATATATTAAAACTCATATCATTATACATCAAACAAACTTGGGTCCATTACCCAAACCTTTGTTCTACTAGAGTTTGTTACCGAACATTATTCAAGGGTTGACATCAATGAAAACCAACCCAAATAATCAAACTATAGGACCTTTTAAATCCCCCCTATTTATTTCCTTATTTTTTATCGCATGAGTCTATTCCTCACTCCACTTGTTCTACAAACAATATATTTTGAAGAAGTAAGAAATATATAGTTTACTTATTATTGTCTTCTATTCAGTCTAATCATTTTTGTTTCACTTGTTCCCCTTTACTGAAGTAGTTAGTTTCATGTTGAAATATATACATAATGGAAAACTATTTATCTTTGGTACATACACAATTATCTATGTAGATCTAATTCTATAGCATAAGTATTGATTCTATAGCTAAATGGAAGAAAAAACCTAATATGCATAATAACATACGTATTAGAAACTCAAATATGTAGTATACACAATTCTGTAACATATATGTGATTCTATAGCTACATAAAAATCAATAAATATAACATAATCAACATAACTCATCTACTTTTGTAGATGCATGTAAATCAATCAATCTAATATGAAGAATGAGGAACCTCTATATAGATAATTTCTTACATATATCATCCATTCATTAATTCAACAGAATGAAATGTACATAGTTAAAGATACATATCTGGAAAAATTATTCTCGGAAAACAAATGGAATAGCCACGTTCCACCCAAATGTCAATACAGAAAAACCACATTTACTTTTTATGATCACCCCCTAGCCCGAGCATGACTCCATAAGGGAAAACTAAGAATCACTCATTAGCCACTGTCTCTCTGAATAGTTTAGAAAATCATTTTCCTAACACCATATGTGCTCAGAACATCAAACAGTCATTTACCCCCAACATACTAAGCATTGTCATGTCTCTCACATATGTTGTATATATCATTTTTCTATTTCCTATGACTTTCCATTCCTTTCCCTGCTTGGGAAATTCATATCTTTACAAATCGCTGTTTTTTAGGGGTTTCTAGTGACAAAACTCAACTTCGGACACTTGTAAAAATCATCTTGGAGTTAACTCAAACATGTTCCCTACAAATGGAGTCATAGTTATCCATTTTTAACCTCGTTGTTCCATCTATTTTCTAGCATTCAATTTATTAAAATATTTTTCTCATACATGTGTCTATAAAAAGAGGATTGTTGGCAAGTCAAACTTTTTTCCAAATCCATAAAATTAATAATCACATACTTCCACAAATTAAAATTCGAATTTCCATAAATGGAAATTTATTTTTAAAACAACAACTTTAATTTTATTTTTTTTGAATAGTTGAGGATGTCACAGATACCCAACATTAAGATTAAAATTGCTCAACCAAGAATTTTATTTTAAGTATTAAATTTTGGGTTCATTACATGTCTCATCCCGGAGTCACAAAGATGAAGGAAGACCCTAAGCATTTATTCTTCTGGAAATGAATGAAAGTGAATATAGTTAATTATGTAGAAAGATGTATATAATGTCAATAAGTGAAGGCTAGACATAGACATCCAACATGATTGTTACAACCACATGTGATTCCTAAATCGAAATTGGAATTCGTTTCAATGGAATTTATTGTTGGATTTCCATTGACGGCAAGGAGGCACGATTCTATTTTTTTGGTCGTTGATACTCTAACAAAGAGTGCACATTTTATTCCAATGCATATGACGTATCAAGCACCAAACATAGATAGAGTTTTTGTAAGTGAGATTGTGAGGTTACATGGTGTACCAAGAAATATAATCTCTGATTGATGATCGGTTTTTACTAGATGATTTTAGACTAGTTTCCAAGAGGTTTTGGGAACACAATTGAATTTTAGCATATCATATCACCCTGAAAAAGATGGTTAAACTGAAAGGAAGAATTGAATTTTAGAGGATATTTTGCATATATATGTAATGGATTAACATAAATGATGGGAAGAATTATTGCCATTAGTAGAATTCGCGTACAACAACAATTATCAAAGTTCGATAAATATGCACCGTTTGAGTTTATTTATGGACATCCATGTCAGAAATCGATGAGTTGGGATTGAATAGAGGATAGGGTCCTGGGGGGACTAGAAGTGATCCAAGAAATGGAAGAAAATATGTGAATGATAAGACAAAGGATTAAAGAAGCACAAGATCAGAAGAAGAGTTATGTTGATGCGCATTGCATTGACAACAATTATGAGGTTGGTGATAGAGTTTTCTTGCTGGTAAAACAACATAAGAGTTAGATAAAGTTTGGAAAGGGTGTAAAAATATCTCATAGGTTTGTGGGACCTTTTGAAGTTGTAGAAAGGAAAGGAAATGTGGCTTACCGACTATCCTTTCCTGATTCTTTGAGACGTATGCATGATGCATTTCATGTATCTATTTTGTGACATTAAATTTCATATCCATCACATGTTATTGAATTGATTTTTTTGTAGGTGTAATATGAGGGTCCTCTCATGGAAGAACCAATCCACACTATGTACCATCTCACTTGACAACTATGGCATCGAATAGTCGATCAAGACAAGGTTCAATGGGACATTATAGTCCACACTCGACTACTTGGGAGGACACATATGAGATGTGTCAACAATTTACTTATGTTTTTGATAGATTAGATATGTATATATGTGTCAAATACATTTATTTATACCATTGTTTTTATTGTTAAAACTTTGGGACAAATTTTAGAACAAGATGGGTTGTATGTAACATCCAGTTCCACTCAACACATTTATACTGGCTTATTATTTGAGAACACTTGTGAGCAAGTGATCCAGTTATGATACATTATGATTATGCTTTGCTTATGATTTATATTATGATGTCATTGTGATTTTATGTTAAATTCTAGATTTATATATGTATCACCATGTATTATTGATGATTTTCCATGAGTTTACATCATACATGACCGGTTGATAACGGTGATGGCACTAATGAAATTTCTGGGAATTTGTAATGAGTGAGGGAGTGTACTTGTATTTTGTTTGATTTTTTATTATTGATTTACATGTATATATGATTATTTTAGTATGGATTTTATGTATATGGATTATTGGCATTGTTGTTGTTAGTGGATGCAAGTTGTAACATCTCATTCTACTGAGCACACTTTTATTGACTTATTCTTTGAGGACGTGTGCATGCAAGTGATCGAGTTATGGTACATTATGATTTTGTTTTGATTATGGTTTATATATGATGATGATGATGTGTTGTGATTTTTTATTCATGTATATATTTTGGCAAATGTTATTGATGATTTTTCTTGAGTGTGAAAGACACATGATAGCTTATTGATGTTAATGGCATCAAGGAACTTACTTGGAATATGGATTGAGTCAGGGAGTGGATTGTATTTGTTTGAGTATTTAATTTTTGCACATGTGCCATATGATTGATTACAATATAATTTATGTATATGGATTATTGACACTCTTTTTGTCAATGGATGCAGGCTTGATAATAATTTCTAATATGACACACATAAGGAGTAAAGGGGTCATGCTCACTCCTAATAGCACTCCTACCATGGTATGAGCTATATGTTAATGATTACCTATTTCAATAGGTCCACAAAGTCTTGATGGTGGACTGAGACTGTCGCTCACGAAGATTTATAAGGGGTGCACAATAAGGTTGAGTCCTTATTCCTTAAAATCCCTTAGTGATGAAGACCCCCTGCCCTTAGGCCAAGATCCGCTCAGGATATTCACTACAACCACGCCGAGGGTTAATCAACCCCTTTGTTCAAGCCATAAAGGACTTTGGGTTTTGCGATTTTGCAATCCATGTTGTCGAGGTTCTCAACCCTTCCACCTGCCAAAACTTGAAATGCCGAAACGCGCCTTCATAGATATGTCATGTTTCGCAAATTCAAGATTTCTGATGTGAGGTGTCCCGAATCCTTGTCAACGGGAATGCTGAAACCCCAATCCCTGAAAATGCCTAAATGCCACTTCAAGGATTTTTCGGGTTTTGCAACTCTGGGTTTTTCAATACAAAGGCCCCGACCTCCTTGTCATCAAGATTTCTAGTATTCCGAATCCTATATTACCAAAATCCTGAAATTCACATCAAGTTCTGTCGCAATTCATGACTTCAAGATTTGTGCTCTACTAGGCCCGACTCCTTGTCATCAGGACCTCCAAAATGCCGAACTCCGAAATTCTGAAACGCCAAAAATTCTGCTCCTCGCCTTTACACACGACAATCCAATTCACGCTCCAGGAGTTCGAGCGACCAAGGGCTTCGTCCACACTTCAGACTTACAACCCCCAAAATGATGAAATGATCTCAACAATCCAACAGTCGCAATCAATGGTCCACATTGAATCCTGCCTCTCGAAGGATGGATTCATCCAATGCTTATCTTCCCCGCAACTCTTCAAGATCCTATAGTCCTTGCTATTTCATGAGTTCTCCACAAAGAATTTTGACCATTAGATTCTCCCCTCAAGAATGTCTATGGAATGAACCAATGTTCCTTCACTGGAATTTAATCTTCTACATGAAGATTTTGCTTCCTACCTTCCTTCGAACACTTCAAAGGTACTGTAACAACCCTAGTAGAATATATACTTAGGGATTATTAAGTAAAAGATTTATTAGGTAACTAATTTTGCTTACCATGTTAATAACTAAACAAAGATTGATCTAACAATATTAATTAAGTATTTATTAATTAATTAAAGGTTATAATTTTGATTAATTAATTAATTAATTAACTACATATTACATTTAATAACATGAGTATTAAATTTAAAAGATTAATAAGTTATATTGTTTAAATTAAAAAGCTTACGTACACGGAAAGGGATAAGATATTAATTACGAGAGGATAAAATAATAAAGGAAAGGATAAGGGGCATTAACTAGGAGTAGGTAAGGAAGTAAATGGGGGGAGATTTTGGGATTGATTTTGTTGGGGCTCTCTTGGATTGGCAGGGAGGAGAGTGGAGTTCTGTAGTCAAGAAGGTTCAGTACAGGCACCATTTTGCTGGAAGTTTTGGGCACGGGGGCCAGGATATCCATATGATATCCTGGAGCTAGGAAGTTGTCCTAGTTGGCAGGGTGGAACAAGGTTTGGGCAGTGTTTACATAGTTCAGCAAAGGTCAATAGGACAAGCAGAAAAACAGAGGGTTAGCATCAGACCCAGGTATTTAGAATTATGTATTTTTTTTTATTCTGTAATAAAATTTTAATATTCGTTGTTAAATTTACATGCGTATGTGTTAAAATAGAAAGGAATTATTGAATTTTCATAAATCTAGTAGAAGTTACTCTCTTGTTGTAGAATTATTGGATGTTAAATTAATATGGCCACTACAAATGGTATCAGAGCCTTTGTTTAAAATCTGGGCCTAAGGGCCAAAGCTCCAAGCTCTAGCTCTAGTCCCACCTAACCTGCAAACCAAACGCACTATTATTTTGATTATATATAAACAAATCTATATATATATAAATAATACGAATTGAAAATGTAAAAACGAATTTACCAAAGTAAAACAAGTGAAATATGAATACAACTAGGGTTGTTACAATTCAAATCTCCATGAAGAGTTTGTCACCAGAAAACCCTTGCATTTGACTTTGTACTAAGTGGAGTTGATTTTGCGCAGCAGTTTATTTTAATTTTTCACAACATTAATCAGACCTTGATATACAATGACAAATTGGTTATAGCTTATATTAGATATGCAATGCCTATATTCTAGGACTTCTGTTATAAGATTTCCTAGCATGTATTGAGCTTCTGAATGCAACAAATTTTGGATGTTATCTGTTGCTGGGGTGATAACGGGTCTATACCTCTCCCCGACATTATAGAAATAAAAACAACTTAACTATGGACTTTGAGTAGCATATACCTAAATCTAAAATGATAAATAAATGAGAAGAAACAAAAACAGTCAATGAATTACCAATCCCTTGGCTCGCTCCTGTAATCCATATAACCTTGTCTTTGAATTCATGTTGTCTAGCCTGACCCTTTCTCAGCATAGTCAAGTTAGCATCTGCGACTGCAAAATGGAAAATCGACCAGACGATGGTGGCCAAAAGCAGAGCAAATATTATTAATCCAAGCATTTTCGTGGGATGATGGTGCAGTTCAGTAATCAAGCGTTGAGTCCTATCAAGTTGAGAACCCTTGACCAACTATGAAGCTGAGATGAGTGAACCCTCAGAGGAGCCGAGCCCATGAAAGGAAGAATTGTTTCTCTAGCCAGAAGGGTTGCCCTTGGTTATGCCCATTGAACCAGCTCTCGCCCACAAATCCTGCATGAGGCCCATTTATGCCCCTTCATTCCTGGTGGAAAAACCTTAATACAAAAACCCTCTGTCATTGAATGCCTCGCTCTATCGTTATATCCTGTCAGTTTCAAAATGGAAACAATTATTCAGTAGTGCATGCTAAAAATGAGGTAGAAAGAATCATTGTCCTTACGGTATTACTGCAGCCTCAACAATCTCAAGGTGAAGGGACTACCTAGAGGTCTTTATCTCTTGTCATGAACCACCCACCGTGCCACATGACTCAACCATAACAAATAACTACCATGAGTCCCCATGTTGCAGACTCACTCATATTTAGCAACCAGGTCTTGATCAAACCTTGGACCCCTTCTTTAACAACACTCCCTACCTCAAGCTCCGGCAATCACTTATTTGTGACTCTAGAGAAATTGAATCTTACTGAGTGGTAGACATGCCAACTCTCTCACTACTTGACCACAACCTCATCATCTGGATTCCAATAAATGGCTTGAAATTTGAAAATTTTTCTGAATTGAGAAATGCCCACAAACTGTGTTACTTGGATTTCCTCAGGACAATATGGAATTTAGTACTTAGTAACGAATGATAGACTAGAAACACAAAAATTTGACCAAAGCTGAGCATAGTTGAGAACATGCATGTGTATTTAAATATTCGAGTCATACGCTGAGACATTCTTCCCTCTTACTCGTGTACCATTCAACCAACCAGTGTCTGAATTCCTCACTATAATTTGTTGATAGAAAAAACAACTCATACACTATATATATGTTATGTCTTGACATTTAATGTACCTAGCAGCAAGGGATCATTTTTCACAATTAGTTAGCAGCCGATTAATCTGAATTACTCAGCCTCAATATAAGATGACAGAGACAATTTTACAAACAAGATAAAATGTATTCTGACCTAGTGTTGTTGGGTATTTTACCCTACGGACTAGTAAGCTAGGGTTCTAAGCCTACATGCAGATCATGACCCTTCAGATTTAATCTTTATCCTTCTACCCAAAATCTCAACCCCTTTTCTCAGGCAAACA
>SNQJ01S0011031.1:94166-153813 GCA_010110895.2 Picea sitchensis
ATACTTAGGGATTATTAAGTAAAAGATTTATTAGGTAATTAATTTTGCCTACCATGTTAATAACTAAACAAAGATTGATCTAATGATATTAATTAAGTATTTATTAATTAATTAAAGGTTATAATTTTGATTAATTAATTAATCAATTAACTACCTATTACATTTAATAACATGAGTATTAAATTTAAAAGATTAATAAGTTATATTGTTTAAATTAAAAAGGTTACGTACACAGAAACGGATAAGATATTAATTACAAGAGGATAAAATAATAAAGGAAAGGATAAGGGGCATTAACTAGGAGTAGGTAAGGAAGTAAATGCGGGGAGAGGGTGGTGAAGGAGGCATATGAGCGGAGGAGGTTAGGAAGGAGGGGATCATTCGACGGGAGATTTTGGGATTGATTTTGGGGGGGCTCTCTTGGATTGGCAGGGAGGAAAGTGGAGTTTTGTAGTCAGGAAGGTTCAGTACAGGCACCGTTTTGCTGGAATTTTTGGGCACAGGAGCCAGCATATCCATATGATATCCTGGAGCTAGGAATTTGTCCTAGTTGGCAGGGTGGAACAAGGTTTGGGCAGTGTTTACACAGTTCAACAAAGGTCAATAAAACAAGCGGACAAATGGAGGGTTAGCATCAGACCCAGGTATTTAAAATTATGTATTTGTTTTTATTCTGTAATAAAATTTTAATATTTGTTGTTAAGTTTACATGCGTATGTGTTAAAATAAAAAGGAATTATTGAATTTTCATAAATCTGGTAGAAGTTACTGTCTTTTTGTAGAATTACTAGATGTTAAATTCATATGGCCTCTACAGGCACTACCCCTTCTGATCTTTCTCTGTTAAATTCAAGCCTCGAAAAATGGCCTCTGCTCACACTCCTTGTGGCATATCTTCAAATACTTCTGCATATTTGAACTCTGGACTCTGTGCGCCTTCTGCGACAATAGTATTTCTCTCTTCCACCTTAGTTAATAACTCATAAGGACTCATATATCCTGCACACACCTTGCATGGCTCCTGTGCTTCACTTGCACTTTTGATGGAATAAGAAAAATGGTATCCCTCCTGAGCTTCCAAAGATAAACTCTGAACCTTTGTCAACACACTCCTTGTGTACGTTTAACTACACTCCTTGCAGGAAATTCTCTCTTAGGAAGAGAAACAATTGAAACTCATTCTCTTTCTTCTCTCAAACTTCAAACATTTAATATGAAATCATGCATACAACATAGTATTCCAAGTAAATTCATAACAGAGAGAATAAAACAACTATCAGCATACTAGTCAACATGTATACACAGAAAACATCATAACGCCATGAGTCTGATTCAAAGCTTCATATATTAATTCAAATCTTCTGTACATGGGTTCTTCTCTACAAATTTCTTCTTCTGCTGCTCTATGCTAATGTTACAATGATCTAATGATACCATGATACAAATATGAGGCTGTCTATATCTGTTTTCCCTCATGTTCTTCTAAATTGTCTAATCTATAATTCAAACCTACCTACTTTCATTAACTATGCATAAATGCCTCTACCTTCTACAGATGAGAGTGAATCACTCATGATTTGTTTACAATATGCAAGTACGCTTCCCTTTAACCATTAAATTAGTTCTTCAAAAACATCTCAAAAACATGCACTGGATGTCTTCCAGCTGTCTTCTGCCTTTTATATTGCTTGCTTGCTTGGCTGCTTACGATGCTCCTGCATCATATTTCCTCACTTGAAAATTTTCATGAACTCTTGTTTATGAGCTCTTGCATGGTCTATCCATGCTTATGAATTTTTTCTTCATCTTCCCAACTGGTATCTTCAATTGGATGTCCCTTCCACTTGACCAAGTTTTCAAAATACTCCTTCCTCCTAGTCTTTTTGTTGACTCTTTTGTCAATTATTCTTTTCATCTGTCGCTTTTCAGCTACAGGCATTTGTTTGGTCCACTAAACTTTTATCTATTCATTCTCTTCCCCTACTTCTTCAGCTTTGTAAGGGTACAAATTTGAGATGTTGAATATCGGTGAAATTCTGATCCCATCGGGTAATTCAATCTCATATGTGTTTGCCCCAAATTTCTTCAAGACCTTGCATGGTCCAATATTTTTCATTATCAATTTGTTGTATGTTCCCCTTGGGAACGTCTCCTTCCTTAGATGTGCAAGAATCAGATCACCAACTTCAAACTGAAGTTCTCACCCGTGTTGATATGATCTGCACTTGTATTCTTGATTTGAACTTTGCAATCGCTCCTTCATTATTTCTGCAAAGTCTTATGTACCAACACTTATGAATTTAGCTTGTTCCACATCTTTCAATTCATAAACTCCCCTTGGATGCATTCCATATACAATTTGGAATGGACTCTTCCTTGTGCTTCTATTGATCAAATCATTATAAGAAAATTCCGCCTGTGGCAGAATGTGGTCCCATTAAATGTGGTGTTCAGTCACTAGGCTCCTCAGCAAATCTCCCAAAATTATGTTCACAACTTCTATCTACCCATCCATATGAGGATTATAAGCTGAGATAAAAGACAATCTTGTCCCCGACTTCTTCCATAAATTCCTTCAGAAATGTCCTACAAACTTGGTATCCTGATCTGAAACTATACTCCTTGGAAAGCCATGAAGTCTGATGACTTCTTTGAAAAACAGGTGCGCAATATGAGTTGCGTCGTTGGTTTTATGGCATGGTATGAAATGTGCCATATTTGAAAGATTTTCTACCACCACAATGATTGAATCACATCCTCTTTGTGTCCTCGACAGTCCCAATATAAAATCCATTCTCATTGCATCCCACAGCCTCTCAGGTATGGGTAATGGCTGGTATAACCCTGTGTTCTTCCTTTTCCCCTTTGTGTGATGACAAATCCTACATCTATCCACAAATTTCTTAACATATGTTCTTATCCCTGGCCAAAAATATGAGTCATTCAACTTTGAGAATTTTTTGTTATGACTGAAATGCCCGACCAATCCTCCATTGTGTTTTTCCTTCAGCAGGCTCTCCCTCATGGAGAATTTTGGAATACATAACTGATTGTCCCTGAATAATAATACATCATGGATCATATATTTGGTCCACTGTCTTCTATCCCTAAGAATTGGATTCTCAGATGCCTCATCTATGTACATTTCTTTGAGGTTATCAAAACCCAAAGTTTTGACTCTGAATTGCTACATCAACAAACATTTCCTGCTCAAAGCATCAACAAATTTGTTAGTGGTTCCAAAAATATGCTTAGTCACAAAAGTAAAATTCTACATGAATTCAACCCATTTTTCATGGTTTTGGTTCAACTTGTCATGTTGAGTCACAAATTTCAAAGTGTGATTATTGATGTACAAAACAAACTCCTTCGAAACCAAATAATGTCTCCATTTCTTCAATGCTTGTATGACAACATAGAATTCTTTGTCATATGTCGCATATTTGACCTTCGCTTCATTCAATTTCTCATTGAAGTATGCAATCGTTCTATCGTCTTGTCTCAAGACCGCTCCAATTGCATATCCACTCGTGTCACACTTGACCTGGAACGTCTTGTTAAAGTCTGGCAAAATCAGAATTGGTTGCTTCGTGATCTTTTTATTCAGTAGATTGAAACTATTCTTTGCTTATTTTGTCCAGTGAAAAGACTTGTGTCTTTTCTTCACCATGTCGATCATCAGTGCACTAATCCCACTGAAAGTTTGGATGAACTTCCTGTAGAAACTAGCCAAACCATGGAAGCTTCGAACTTCAAACACAATTTTCAGTGATGGTCAATTCTTAATCACCTCTACCTTATCCGGATCCATTTTCATCTCATTTGTAGAGATAACAAAACTCAAATAAATGAGTTATGTCCTCATAAATGTTTATTTCTTCATATTTATCAGCAATTTCTCTTGCTGTAATCTCCTCATTACTGCAGATAAATGCTTTAAGTGCTCTACTTCTGTCTTGCTGAAAATCAATATATCGTCAAGCTATACGATGACAAATTTCCCAATGAAATCCTTTAGTACGTTGTTCATCAACCTCATGAAAGTAATGGGTGCATTTGTTAAACCAAATGTCATGGCAAGACATTCATACATCCCCTCATTGATCTTGAATGTTGTCTTCCATTCATCACCTTCTCTCATACAAATTTGATGATATCTTCTTTTCAAATCAATCTTTGAAAAAAAATTTGCTTCACTCAAGCAATCCATCAAATCATCCATCTTGGTAATGGAAATATGTATCTAATGGTAATCTTATTGATTCCCCTTGAGTCTGTACACATCCTCCAGTCTCCATATTTGTTTGGGCTAAGTACTTTTGGAACAACGCATGGACTCAAGATCTCTCTAACCAATCCTTTTTCCATTAAATCCTAGACCTATCTCTTGATTTATTCATTCTCCTGTGGTGTCAACCTGTACGCTTCTTTGTTTGGTAAACTAGCTCCTAGTATAAGATCAATTTCATGACTTATACTTCTGATCGGTGGCAACGAACAAGGTAGTTCGTCCACTACTATATCAACAAACTCTCCTAGCAACTTCTGGATTTCCTCTGGTAAATCATCCACTCTTGTACTAGTTAAAACAATTCTAGGCTTCCTGACCATGACAAATTGTGTGTCTTCCTTCTTCTTAACCTCATTAAGAAGTTCCTTCCCACTCATGAGAAGTACAGTGTTTATTACCTCTAGTTTCACTTCTTTATCCTTAATCGACAACAACATGTGTGTCCTCCCATTCTTCTCTAGGGTGTATGTGTTCTTTCTCCCATCATGAATCACATTTCTGTCAAATTGCCATGGTATACCCAATAATAGATGATAAACATCCATTGGAATGACATCACACAATATTTCATCCTTATATCCCCCTATTTTGAATTCAACTAAACATTGTTAGTAACGTTTATCTGATGTCCTTTTTGTAGCCATGAAACTCTGTATGGGCTTGGATGTACGATAGTCTCCAACTCAATCTTTTCTACCATCTCTATAGAAACAAAATTGTTTGTGCTACTGTTGTCCACTATAACCTTTCATAACCTATCTTTGGTCTTGCAAGCAGTCCGAAAAATTCTATTCCTTTGGGTTGGGTTCTATGCCTCCTTCTCTGGCATTAAGAGAACTTTCCTCATCATCAAGGATCTTCCTCCCTCAGCATCTTCTGCTTCAAAATTCTGTCCTTGTGCTTCTGCAATGTGAGTTTCACCACCTTCTTTCTTCCTATCTAGACACTCATAATATTTATGTCTATTTTTCCTGGAAACAAAAACATTTCACTTCACCTCCTTGGCCTCTTCCTCTTCCTTTGGGACGAGGAAAAGTATTTTTATCAGCATATTGTCCTTTCTGTGAGCTTCCCCCTCTCTCAGTTTGGGTTTGAGGTTTCTTCCCTTCTTCTTTAGATTACTGATTTCTGTCTTGGCCAATTGCTTTACCTCTGGCTTGACTTCTTCCTCGGTTTCTTTGACCTTGCTTTTGGCTCAACTTCTCTTCAGCTTTCAGAGCCATCTGATAAGTATCCTCTGCATTCCGAAGGGTCATCATGCTCATCTCATTCTGAATTTCATATCACAGACCATTCATGTACCTGGAAACCTTTTCATCATCGCTTTCCCGATGACCTGCTATGATGTTTATCTTGTAGAACTCTTCAGTGTATTCTTTTACTGACATCAACTTCTGTCTCAAATTCTGCATCCTCCAAAACAGAGTAATTTGATAATCCTTGGTTATGAATTTGTCTTTTATCTTCGCAACCATTCTATCCCAACTCTTGATTTTTTGCTTGCCTTTGCAGCATCTGTCAGTGTGCAGTTCATCCCACGATAATGCTACATGCCCTTTAAGTCTTGTGACAACGTTCTTGACCTTCTTGTCTTCCTCGACATCCTCATAGTCAAAGTACTTATCCAGATCCCTAATCCAGTCTAGAAGCTCTTCAATGTCCAGGTTCCCTTCATACATGGGAATCTCCATTTTTTCCTTGGAACCTATCCTTGCAACAACCCTGAATAGGCGTTCATCTGCAGCATCTTCGACTGCCACTTCTTCTCCTTCATGTCCAGCTTCATTTTCACTTTCAGCTTCGCTGATATCCCTAGCATTAGCTGTGTTCCTCTATGCTATCTCCATGGCATCAAGCTTAGCACGTAGTTTGAACATTTCTCTTTCCACTGCTGGATCAGGCATTGTTCTGTCTCTTCTTCTCAGTGGCATGGCTGAAAATGTTCCTCCTTTCCCATGCTATAGAAATAAAAGAAATTGTTATTCTCTCTTATACCACAACTGACGCAAACCCCTACCTTCGAGCCGAGATCCACTCAGGATATTCACTACAACCACGCAAAGGGTTAATCAACCCCTTTGTTCAATCCACAAAGGACTTTGGGTTTCATGATTTCATGATCTCTGTTGTCGAGGTTCTTGGCCCTTCCACCTGTCAAAACCTGAAATGCCAAAACGCCCCTTCACAGATATTTTACATTTCACAAATTTGGGATTTCTGATGTGAAGTGTCGTGAATCCTTGTCAACAAGCATGCCAAAACCCTGATCCTCGAAATGCCAAAATGCTACTTCAAGTATTTTCTGGGTTTCGCAACTCCGATTTTATTCAATACAAAGGCCCTGGGCTCCTTGTCATCAGGACTTTCGATATTCCGAATCCTGAAATTCACATAAAGTTCTGTCGCAACTCATGACTTTGGGATTTCTACTCTACTAGGCCTGACTCCTTGTCATCAAGACCCCCAAAATTCCAAACTCTAAAATTTTGAAACGTCGTAAATTATGCTCCTCGCCTTTACACATGACAATCCAGTTCATGCTCCGAGAGTTTGAGCGACCAAGGTATTCGTCCACACTTTAGAATTACAACCATCGAAATGCCGAAATGATCTTGACGGTCCAACAGTCATGATCAATGGTCCACATTGGATCCTACCTCTTGAAGGATGGATTCATCCAATGCTTATATTCTCGGCAACTCTCCTGGATCCTACGGTCCTTGCTATTTCGCGAGTTCTCCATAGAGAATTTCGACCATTTGATTCTCCCCTCAAGAATATCTATGGAACAAACCGATGTTCCTTCACCAGAATTTAATCTTCTGCATGAATATTTTGCTTCTACCTTCCTTCGAACACTTCAAAGTCACTACCCCTTCTGACCTTTCTCTGGTAAATTCAAGCCTCGCTCGAAAAATAATCTCTTCTCACACTTCTTGCGGCAGACATTCAAATACTTCTGCGTATTTGAACTCTTGACTCTGTGCCCCTTCTGCAACAACAATATTTCTCTCTTCCACCTTAGTTAATAACTCCTAAGGACTCATATAGCTTGTGCACACCTTGCATGGCTCCTATGTTTCAATTTCACTTATGCTAGAATGAGAACAACGATATCCCTCCTGAGCTTTCAAAGATAAACTCTGAACCTTTGTCAACGCACTCTTTGCAGACGTTTCACTGCACTCCTCGTAGGAAATTCTCTCTCAGGAAGAGAAACAATTGAAAATCATTCTCTTTCTTCTCTTAGACTTAAAACATTTATTATGAAATCATACATACAACACATTATTCCAAGTAAATGCATAATAGAGAGAATAAAACAACTATCAACATATCAGTCAACATGTATACAAAACAAACATCATAACACCATGAGTCTGATTCAAAGCTCCATATATTAATTCAAAGCTTCTGTACATGGGCTCTTCTCTACAACTTTCTGCTACATCTTTCTTCTTCTTATGCTCTATGCTAATGTTACAATGATCTAATGATACCATGATACAAAGACGAGGGTGTCTATATCCGTTTTACCTCCTATTCTTCTAAACTATCTAATCTCTAATTCAGAACTACCTACTTTCATTAACTATGCATAAATGCCTCTACCTTCTAAAGATAGGGATGATTTTAAGTATGTTTTTTTTTTTTTAAATGTAGAAACCTTGCGAATCTTACTAATCCTTCATATGCCAACTATAAATGTTTGGTGATATTTTTGTAAAAATATTCAAATTTCTAAGGATTTTATATAGTTTTTATAAAAAATTTGCGATTTTAAAGGTAAAATAATTTTATCCTATAGAATTTGGGCGAATCATTTTTAAAATAGCGAATCTCATTTTTGGAAAAACCATGGAAAATTATCCCATGAGTGAAATTTAGCCCCTAAAATCATCCATGTCTACATATGAGAGAGAATCGGTCATGATTTGTTTACAATATGCAAGTACGCTTCCCTGTAACCATTACATTAATGCTTCAAAAACATTTCAAAAACGTGCGTTGGAGGTCTTCCAGTTGTCTTCCACCTTTTACATTTCTTGCTTGGTTGGCTTCTTACGATGCTCCTGCATCACTTAGTCTCTCACAAGATTGACCAAATGGAGTATTGAATCCAAGGGTCAGAAAAAATTCCAAAACCAGTGAAAAGTTAGAGGCACCCTTGGAGCACGAATGTGCGCCTTGAAGGGCAGGTCATGTAATTAAAAACTTAATTCAATAAATCTAGGTGGCCTAGAAAACATTGAAATTATAAGACCTTGTAAGAATAAAATAATTAATTAAACAATAAATTATTAATTATAAATACTAACAGAAGTATAAGACTAAGTTGTGATATCCTCGAACTATGAAAAATTTAATTATTTCAAAGTTGTTATTCTCAAAATAAATTTCCCTTTTTGGAAATTTGAATTTTGGATTTTTGATGTAATTATTATTTTATGACTGTTGGATGAAAGTTTGACTTGCCAACTATCCTCTTTTGATGGACACATGTATGAGACAAACATTTTTTCAAAATTACGAATGTCCTATTTTGTACCCTCCCAGAAAAAGGAACGTTTGACCCTGTCATAGGTTTTGGTGAACCCAGAGTGCCCTGCTGTGGGTGTAGCATGAAGCTTAGAAATTACTGTGGATTTAAGATTTGATTGTTTACTTAAATACAAATGGCCTTTGTATCGAAGTTCCTCATGGAGCCAAGAGTACCCTGGGGAAGCTGGAGCATTGGACTGCAATTGTTGGATCAACTGCGAACTTTTGAGGTCTTGTAGCCATTCCTGGAAAACGACTTGGAGATAATCTGGTACAATGAATGAAAGAGAAAAAGGGATCCGTCATCTTCATATTTTTGGGAAATTGCATCCGGAACAACATTGTCTTTTCCTTTCTTATAAATGATCTCATAATCATATCCAAAGAGTTTAGTCACCCATTTTTGTTGTTCTGGGGAGGAAATGCGTTGTTCTAGAAAATACTTGAGGCTTTGATGGTATGTCTTAATTTGGAATCGTTTTCCCAATAGATAAGGATGCCACAGATCCACGACATGCAGAATAGCCAACATTTCCTTTTCATAGATGGATTTGCCCAGATTATTTTCAGATAGTTGCTTGCTGGTAAAGGCCAAAGGTTGACCCTCTTGCATAAGGACAACTCCAATTCCTTTCCCTGAGGCATCACATTCCAACATAAAGGTCTTTGTGAAATCGAGAAGGGCGAGGGCTAGAGTGGTGCACATGGCCATCTTCAAGGTTTGAAAAGCTTGTGCAACTATTTGAGTCCAAGTGAAAGAGTTCTTTTTTAGGAGAGCAGTGAGAGGTTTGCAATCTTCCCATAATTCTTAACAAACTTGCGATAATACCCTGTTAATCCTAGAAATCCACGCAATATCTTAAGAGTCTTTGGGTGAGGCCGGTCTTGCATAGCTTCAATATTTTTAGGATCCACCCTGAAGCCATCTTTTCCAACCAGATGACCCAAGTATTCTACTTCTGAGGTGCCAAAATCACATTTAGACTGTTTTAGGAAAAGTTGGTGTTGAGAGAGTAGATGGAGAACTCGATCCACATGAGAAAGATGGTCTGTCCAGGTTTTGCTATAGATGAAGATATCATCAAATAAAACTAAGACAAAATGGTAGAGAAAAGGAAGGAAGACATGATTCATGAGGCTTTGGAAGGTGGAGGGGGCATTACACAAGCCAAAGGGCATGACCAAAAACTCATAGTGGCCCTCATGAGTTCTAAAGGCAGTCTTGGGAATATCTACCTCTTTCATACGTATTTGGTGGTAGCTCGAACGAAGATCCAATTTAGTGAAGAATTGGGTGCCACTCAATTAATCCAGAAGGTCATCAATGACAGGAATGAGGAATTTGTCTTTGATGGTAAGTTTATTGAGGGCATACAAGTCAGGACACATTCACCAAGAAAATTATTTCTCCGGGACCATGACCACAGGAGATGAATAGGGGTTCATACTAGAGTAGATAATGCATGCATTAAGGAGTTCCTGGACCATTTTCTCAATTTCATTCTTTTGGGAAAAGGGGTGATGATACAGACGAATATTGGGAGGAAGGTTGCCTGTTACAAGGGGAATGGAATGATCATGAACACCATGGAAAGGAGGGAGGCCTTGGGGAGTGGAAAAGACCAATT
This sequence comes from Picea sitchensis, assembly GCA_010110895.2. Lineage (NCBI taxonomy): Eukaryota > Viridiplantae > Streptophyta > Pinopsida > Pinales > Pinaceae > Picea > Picea sitchensis. Next base: position 104,628 of record SNQJ01S0011031.1, read on the forward strand.
GATGTTTATAAAGGATGTATTGGAGGTATTTCGGTACAAAATGTGTCTCTGTTGCTTGTATGACATGGAGTTGGGTGATAACACCAGAATGACCCTTTTTGAGCATCTTTTCCATGCAATGCGAACTAATGATCTCAGGTGGACCTGTGATGATTCCTTGGAACTTATATTAGTGGCCCTCTTGGTCAAGTTGCATGGTTAAGTCTTTAAAATCCATGAGAATGGGACCCAACGTCCTTAGCTAGTCTGCACCCAGCATAATGTCACAACCTCCCATGTCGATTGCAAACATATGGGATTTCAGTAGGTAGTCACCAATTTGGAGATGCACATTTTCACAACGCTCTCCACATTTCATGGAAAGACCATTGGCAATCATGATTTGGAAATTATTGACAACATGCATGTAGAAATGAGTTTCTTGGGCAATGTGGCGATGAATAAAATTATGGGTCCTTCCACTATCAACCAGAATGATGACCTTTCGATGCTTGATGTAACCGATTATCTTGAGGGTTTGGGGAGCAGAGACGCCAATGAGAGCATTGAGGGAAATGACTGGTTCTACTTCGGGAGGGTCCGAGGGAGGAGTTATGTCAGTGGATTCAAGTGATTCAGACATAGAGGGAGTTTCTTGAACTTATTCCTAAATATCCTCGGAGATGGCCATAAAAATATTTTGTTCTTTACACTGGAAAATATTTTTCATCATAGTTATAACAAATTCTTTTGAGTTGGCGATCAACCATTTCAGCACGGGTCAATTTTTGGATCTTTAGTGGAGCAGAGGGAGTAGTGGGATTTATTGGTTTAGGGCAAGGGATGAAGGAGGGTTTGCAGTTTTGAGAAGATACAACCTATTGTTCTTATTTATCTCTTTTGGTAGACTCCACCCAACTCTCAGGCTGAGCCATGAGGACATGGGCCCAAATTTCATCCTTGAGGCCACTGATAAAACACTCTCAGAAAAAGGCATTAGACATGCCCTCTATTCTAAAATACAGGCACTCAAAGGCAGCTATAAATTCTTCCACTGTTCCTAATTATTTCATCTTTGTCAAATGGCGCAAATGGTTGGTGTCAATGTCAAAGTGTTCATAAAGCTCCGCCACAAATTGTGTCCAAGCAATATACCCTTGACAAGAATTTTTTCTCCATTTCCACCATTGCCAACGTTCTTGATCTAGATGGAGAACACCATACTGAAGTTTGGCCAAGTCATTTGTAATGTTGTATAAAGAGAAGTAATGTTCCATTTGGGTTACCCAACCAGTGGGGTTGGAGCCATCAAATTTGGTCACATCCACCCATGGAAGGCATAGGTCACATTAAAAGTGATGGTTCTGCAAGGTATGGGAATGAGAGGAATGGTCACTTTCAGTATGTGGGGGTGAGGAAGAGGAAAGGTTATCTGTAGGAATATGCATTTCGGTGTAGAGTGCCAAAAAGACTTATTCAAGCTGGGTTGTGAGTTCTTGTTTGATTTCTCCCATTGAGGACTGCATGGTTGTATTGATGGCGGTGACATTGGCACTGAGTTGTTTCACTTCTTGTTGGGTCTCAATGAGACCAGAATCCAAGGTATTGAAGCGAGCTTCCATGTCTTGGCTACGACTATGGATCATGAGGACGGGGGAACTTAAAAGGGGTGGGCGGGGTAAAATAATTTGTTGAAAAAATGATATGGATGAATATGATAAGGGCAAAGAGATGAATCCAATGGAATAGGGATGAAATAATGGTGATTGATTTTTATTTTTTTTACTTCCGGTCTGAAGAATACTGTAGAGAGGAAATACCCAAATGCTTAACCAGAAAGAAATGTGTATTTACTTGGCAACCTGAACATAGTTGTGCGGAACTAGATCTTGTCTTATTTAATTTGTTTATGTTTATGTCCCCAAGGGTTAGGTATTCAAGTGTTCTACAGACAAGGGTTTGCCTTGTGCTATAACTCTCTAATATATGTGCGGGGTCCAACAGTAGTACTCGGCCCAATATCTCAGGGCATTAACAAAGGAGGATAGACTATACCCTTAGCCTTACTACCCGACTACCCAGGTACTAGAGAGTATCTTCCCAAGTGTTGTTCTTGGTGACACTATAGCAGCTAGGCGACTGATCGTTTTATATAAAGAGGGCTTCAGGTAATATAGGTCGATCAGTACACATGTGTTGTCTAATGCGCTACCACTCAAAAGGGTACCAATAGGCGTTACAAGGGTGGACAACAAATGTGCTCTTAAGTACCACTTGTATTTCCTGTGTGTATGAATCCCTCAACTACGGGTTTATGTGTGTAACGACAGATCTCTGTGGCTTAAAGATGTCGGAATACGTCTCTACCCTGAAAAAAATTTAACCCACACTTTCTGCCGAGGAAAGTGCTCTGATACCACTTGTAAAATACTAGATATAAAATGTATGTAGAACATAAATAAAATGCTAGTAATGGAAGAATAACAACAATATAACCAGAACATTCACCACAATATCAATGAAATGATATAAGAATAACAACAGAAATAACACTTTGAATCTGAAAGCAATGTTCATGGGCCTCTTTGAGGGGGAAACCTCCAGTTGAGTAGAGATCTATTACAATAATATCCAAGCTAGGGTTCTCATACCCTCGACTCCTATTTATATTAAAAAGAAGCATCTAGAGGAAGATCCTTCTAGAAGCGAAAGCTTCTATTAGGTCTTCTTACATCTGCCTTATTCTATTTTATTGAAAGGCCTTATTAATATTGACCTTTATTACATCCGAATATATTGTTCTACCTATGTACGGGTTAGGACCCTAACATTAACTCAAAGGAATAAAACTTTTGACAATGAATATTGAAACCAACATGAAACTCTTTGAGTGAAGAAATGATGGAACGTTCAAGAGACCGATACAAAATATGACTATCTCCTTGAAGAGATTACATAAAAAAAATCATACGTATGTCTTCATATTGGATGTCAAAATTCTACATCAAAGCACAAAACTCTTTGACATGCTCAACAGGGTTTTCATTCTTACCTTCATAGAATATGGGCAACAGATCTTTCCATTAATCAATTTGAGGCACAGTATGTGGATAACCAACTATGGATGAGAAATTGAGTGGGGAAAACCTCCTGGCTAAGATAACTTCCATAGACATTTAATTTTTCTCATTCTAGTGGAGTCACCAATAGGTTCTAAACAATGGATTCTCCACATTGAATGTGAAATCTTGAAGGCATCCAATTTCAATCACCATTTAAAGATGGAGTTGTGCAATGTCGTTCTTGTCAGGGAGAGTTTAAATCTGCTCAAATATGTCCCTGACAATGGCACCAAAAATGTTATCACTGAGAGTTAGCCTCATATTGTGATACGATAAGCCCAATACCCATCAAAAAGGTTTGTATATGTAGATTAATGATAAAAGGTCAATTGGACAAAATGCAACATAATAATGTTTCAACAAAGAAAAACTAGGTTGGTATGCATAGGAAGATGAGGTTTTAATTAACTTCAATCAATGGTTTAAGGATACATTTGAGTAGATGGAATACTTTGGTGAGAAGGATGAACAAGTCTGCTATAAGCATCAAGCCTTGTAGTAGCTAAGAGAAGAAAAAGATCAATCACAATATATTCTTAAAACTGAATTTTAAAACTCTGAAAACATTTACAATAACATCATAATCAAACCTCCATTAGAATACAGTTGTAACATCTCATAAGGATATGTTGGCCATTGACCAATTTTTGGATATCCTTGGTCAGGTTTGACCTATTTTTGGACTTCGACAGGCTGTTGAAGGCCTAGTGCAAGTCTAAGCAGGGATTGACGGATATCAGCCCCTTTTAGGGTGTTTTGGGTTTTGGTCTTATGTAATGGGTATGGGGATGTCAGCCCATGGGTTTACCCATGTCTAGGCCCTTTTGTAATGTATAAATAGAAATCTAGGCTATGTAAGTAGGTTGTGCTAAGGGCAAGTGAAGGCCAATGTGCTAAGTGCAAGTGATAGCTATAAATTCTTTGTGCATACTGTGTGAATCTTTCAAGGTTAAGTGCAAGTGACTGTAAGAGACTGTGTAAAGGATTTGTGTTGTAACCTAGCTCGGGGAAGGAGGATATGACAAGGTGTGCACAGATCTCCTATCCTATGTGGAGTAGGACCTTGTGGATCTCTGCATGTAGAAGATTGACAGAAGACAATAAAGAGAAGAAGATTTGGTGGACATATCCCTAGGCAGGGGGTGAACCACGTATATCATGTGTCGTGGTTGCTTTATGCATTATGGTTTATTTATGGTTCATATGATTAATTCTTAATTAAATGATGTACGATTATATGAATGTGATAGATTAGTGCCTAATGATGTGAACAAGATGCTATATCTTATCTATGTTGATGTGCTTAGTTCTTTAATGTGTTGAATCTTGTTGAATACTGTGTTGCGCTATAATTAGGGTTTATCTGTGTTGTAGACAAAGGCTAAATAATAATGAATGACAATCGCTAAGTGGTCTTTTAAGGTGTTTTAATCAGAGATATGTGTCCCATCTAGGGTGCAAACATCTGAGTCCTACAACCACTCCTACCTCTACCTTAGGTGAGACTTCATCTACTTTGTAGGTGTTTTCAAAAGGGACGGTAGTTAGGGTTTTGTTGGTGCATTGTTGAAGCGTTGAACCCTGGGTTTGCTCCTGTTCCAAAAAATGGTTTTGTTGTCGGGACCTGAAACTGCAATTTCTGTGAACTGAGGAAAATAAATAAATCTCTGTGTGTAGATCTATTTCTTTAGTGCATAGTACTCTACATGAATTTTGAAGATATGTGCTAAGAAAAGAAGTTTGATCTCAAGAAAAGAGGTAAGATATGAAATCTTTGTGCTCTGATAAAGGTAAAGTAAAAAATTTTGATCGAAGAGGTAACATATGAAAGCTTTGTGCTTTGTTAAAAGTAAGATAAGCGGAAATTTTGGTTTTGAAAGCATGGATCTAGGTATGTTTGATAAATTTTGTCCTAGTCTAAAAACTAGGGCACAAATAGAAGAAAGAAGAATTGATATGAGTAGATCTGATAGAAATAATGAAAGATATGTTATTCCTATGCATAGAAAGAATGTTTGGACTAACAAATGGATGCAGGATCCTAGGAGGATTTTTTTGCAGGTTAGCCACCATGATCCTAGTGCACAGTACAATAAAGGTTGGGGATCATTTAAGAGAAAGAGAGGATTAACTCATTGTTCTAGTAGAAAATCTAGTTGTATTTGTTGTAAATCTATAGACCATGAAGTTCTAGATTTCCCTAGAATGATTTCTAAGGTTGATAGAATGAATATGATACAAGAAAACCCCGAGGAAGGCCAATAAACTGAGACCACGGAAAAACCGGAGAAAGAATAAGAGATTGTATTACTGCAAATTAAATAAACCTTGAGTGATCATAGAGATATCAGCTTATCAGAGATCATCAAGGAGAAATACTGCATAGAAACAAGAATAGGAGACTTCGACATAGACTGTGTCCTGGATGAGGAAACACAAGTGAATATTATGACATAAAGAACTTGGGAAATTTTAGGAAATTCTTCTATGATTCCTTCATTGGGAGGAATAGGATTATTTAGAGGAAATTTGATAACCATATGTGGAAGACTTACCCATACATCTATGATTGCTCATGGAACTTCGAAAAAAGAAGAACTTGAGGTTGTTAAATTTATTGAGAACAATGCCCCATTTGCTATGTTACTAGGAAAAACCTAGATTGAGAAAGATGAGACCCGAAGAAAAGAAGAGGAAGCTATAGAAAAAAAAAAATCAAGAACTAAGAGACTTCATGGATAAGAGAATAACACACTTACTAGAAGAACAAGAAAACCAGTCGAAGCTACTAAGGACCAGAAATCTAGATGTCGAAGTTGAAAGAACACAAGAATATTTGAAAAACCTGTCTGTAAAAGAGAGTAGAGCACCTACCCCAGACAAAGAAGAAGTATTGCCCCTGAACCCTAGTAAAGGCCATCACCAATGTGAAGTTACTATGCTAAGAGGATATAAGAATCATAATGTAAAGAAGAATACCGAGATGCAGATCATAGGGAAGAAGGCTAGAAAGCTTAACAAGAAGAAAAAAAAGTTGGAGAAATTACAGGAAGTTCCAGAGAAGACTTCACAAAAGGAAGGTCTGTAGAATTTGAACTTCATTGAAATATCAGAGCAACTCAGATTGCAACTTCACCATGTAGGAGAGATATGACCATTGGAGGAATTATAACCATTATATTTATGTTCTCGAATGATTAGAACAATATTTATGATTAGAAAGCTCACCATCGAACCATTGGGACCACGCCATAACAGACAAAATTGCATTGATGAAGGCCTCTTGTCCGTTGGAGGGATCCATTACATCATTGTCTACTTATTTCATTGGCTATTGCACTGATAACACTTTCATGAATTGTATCCAAGCCAACAAGAGAAATCATTATTACTGTGTTTTTCTTATTGAGACTCCGCTACCTGTTCTATTGCAATAAGCATTTGTTCATCGACCTAAGTTATCCGATATTGAGTGTCCATGTTAGATGAAAATAGCGCCACAGAAAAATCTTTCGAAAAATTTCTAATCAAACTTATGGTTGAGAAGGTGATGTCCATCTTAATTCAAGCTTCATCAACGAGAGGAGTACACACCTCCCTGTCGACTACTCGCAGATTCAGAGCATCCTGAGCTGTGGCTGAGAAAATAACCAAGCATCGAGATGACTTGGTGAATGTGAAGTTAATCCCATCCATCCTGCCCAACTACATTCCACCTCTAGTCAGCATGGTGAATCATGACAGTGTTCCTAGGGACTTCAACTACACCTTGGTCACTGTGTACCTCCCGAAGGGGATACACATAGGAAATCCTCAACCAGATAAGATCATGACACTAAATATCAACAAATTTGACCTAGGGGATCATAAGAACTTCAACATGCTCACCCCTCACAGGTATTTGAAGAGGATGAAGGGGAATAAGTCGAACATAATCCCCCAACCATGAACTATGGACCTCGCGCAGTCCACTATTCTAAACATGATGAAAATACCCCACTTTGGAAGGCACCAAGAGGTTAATGTGTGCATTAATATCCTGCTGTCGATCTTCCATGGTGACTATCTATGGCTATATATATGCATCACCATAGATCCGATGTTGATCCATCAGATCACTGGATTGAGCATGCAGGGACTAGACCCAAAAGAGTTTTACCCAGGGAAGGTTGCAGATCATTCCCTGGCACAAAAGATTAAAGATACATATGACAATGTGGAGAAGGGGAAGCGAGGCTACAAGGTAGCCTCCATACGAAATGGTGCACTGTGCCTTGCTTTCCAGTTAATTGTTGGTAAGATAGTATGGAAGAAAAGGCCCACGCAAGTCACAGGGTTTGTTGTTGACCTCATGGGGAAATGTGTGGAGGGGCTACAGATGAACTGGGAAAAGTAATTAGTGAACCAGTTAGACCAAGACTTTTTCGACACTCAGGATCAAGGCTATGAGTTCCATTTATTTATTTTTTTTACCCTCATCACGTTCATAGCTTGGGAGATTTCGGAAGGTGCAACCTTCCCTGAACTAGATCCATTTGAACCCTTATCCACAAAGTTCACTTCACTCTGGTATTCAAGCGATATGAAAAAACAATGGCAGTCAAACACAATGTTCCACACCTACTACCTACATTTAAATAGGGATATTGAGGCTTTCCCTTGTATAACATCGAACACCCTTCACAGTTTTAGGACATTTGGGAAGTTCCATGTAGACAAACATTTTATCTACATAATTGCACGCGGAGATGAACACAAAGAAGTACTACATAGTTACTACAAACTCACAGAGGAGGACCTAGAAGAAATAACTAAGGAGTAGCTTGTATATCTCCTTATCCCTGTTGACCCAGTAGAACTATTCAATGCCAAACTAATCAGAAGCCCAGTGGTCACTCATGAAGAGAATGATACACTTGGAACTAGCAGAAGGAAGGAGACTGAATAGGTCCAATAGCTGAGTAGTGCATCATAATAAAATGCTTCAGAATCACCTGGAGGAGGAGGTGATGAGGAAGTATATAAAGAAGAGAACAATGGAAAACAATATCAATAGAAGAAAGGTGATGTAACATCACCACATAATCCCCCTGATGACGTAGATCCATCTAACAAAAGAAAGATTTCTCCCAGGAAACCCACATTGTGGAAGAAGTCAAAAGCTCGTAAGACCAAGCTGCAGAATGTGGTCATGCTCGATGAATTCAACTTCATCATCGTAGCTATATAAGATGCCTCATAATATATTTTGCAGAGAAATGAAGCTAAGAAAGAGACCATGTATGAAAAAATTGAAGAAAAACTGCAAGGGGTACAACAGGCCCTTCACTCCAGTCGCGCAGTGTCCACTGTACCCCCGCCATCAGAAGAAATAGAGTTGGGAGATGAGCCTACCCAAATCCATAGACTATTCAATGCAACTGAATCTCATCTTCATTGCACACAAGAAGAACCAGAACAGGCCATAGTGGCCCTAAATCAAGAACAAGAGGAAGTTATAGAGCAATGTCGAGTTGCACAGTAGGAGAAGGACAACCTCTAAGCAAACTTCAAAGAGGAGAAAGCAAAGATCCATTATGAGAAAGAATAGCTTCTTGCAGAGCAGTTTGGATTAAAATAAGCAGTCAACAGAGTACTTCTCTCTATGATGGGATTAGAGAAAAATGAGGAAGACCTAGTGGAGCATCAAGTAGTGCACCTTACTGAAGCCATCTAGTAGCTTCAACAGAGAATATAAGATCTAGAGCTACAAACAGTACCAAGTACTCCATAGGACATATGAGACCAAAGAGAAGCCACTGCTTGGAGTGTAGTTGAGAGGATCAAAGTATTAGCTTTGGAATATCAATAGCTTAGTAGTACAGGTTCATAGACTTATGAGCGACTTAATGAGGACCTTGAAATGAAGACACTGGAGTCACAACTCTAGGAGGCAAAGTGGAAAGAGACGACAATATAGGCACAGTTGAAGCTCCTGTTAGTAGTTGAAAGAATCAAAAGATCCCAGGAACAACACACTGCTCAACAACAGGTCCACATCATACAGAGCAAAGTCATGGAAGTGACTCAGAGGTTCCAACCAGTCTAGGACGAAGCTTGCCAGCTATTTGAGGAGATTGAAGGCCGAGGAGAAGAGATGGAGAAGGTAGTCACTTTAGTATAACAATGCTTAGAAGGGCCTGAGAATGAGGCAGTTATTCAAGAGTTTGTTGAGAAGGAGGCCTTGGAGAAGCAGCAGGTCGAAACAACTCGATCTAGGATCGAGGATTTTGAGGCGTAGCTACCCAAATCAGAGTGACTTGAGACTAGTCACATGTGAGTGTTGGGGGCCTATTGGCCCTTGGCCAAGTTTTGGATATCCTTGGTCAGGTTTGAACTATTTTTGGACTTCGACAGGCTTTCGAAGGCAGAGTGCAAGTTGAAGTGGAGATCGTGGGATATCAACCCCTTTTAGGGCATTTTGGGTTTTGGGCTTATATAATGGGTATGGGGATGTCAACCCATGGGTTTACCCATGTCTAGGACCTTTTGTAACGTATAAATACAAATCTAAGTGATGTAAGTAAGTGGTGCTAAGGGAAAGTGAAGGCCAATGTGTTAAGTGCAAGTGATAGTTGTAAATTCTTTGTGCATATTGTGTGAATATTGCAAGGTTAAATGCAAGTGACTGTAAGAGACTATGTAAAGGCTTTGTTCTCTAAAATCGCTCAGGGAAGGAGGATCTGGCGAGGTGCACACATATATCCTGTCCTATGTGGAGTAGAACCTTGTGGCTCTGTGCATGTATAATATTAATAGAAGACAATAAAGAGAGGAAGAGCTGGTGGACATATCCCTAGGTTGGGGGGTGAACCACGTATATTCTGCGTTGTGGTTTCTTTGTGGATTATGGTTGTTTTATGGTTCACATGATTAATTCTTAGTGCAATGATGTATTCTTAGATGAATATCATAGCTTACTACCTAATGATGTGAACACGATTCTAGATCTGATCTATGTGGATGTGCTTAGTGCTTGAATGTGTTGAGTCTTGTTGAATACTGTGTTGCTTTGTAATTAGGGTTTACTTACATTGTAGATAAAGTCTAAGTAATAGGGAATGAAAATTGCTAAGTTCTCTGTTAAGGTTTTGTAATCATAGATTTGTGTCCCAACTAGGTTGCATACATCTGAGTCCTGCAACCACCCCTGCCTTTACCTCGGGTGAGACTTCATCTGCTTCACAGGTGTTTTAGAAAGGGCCGGTAGTTAGGGTTTCGTTGGTGCATTGTTGAAGCATTGAACTTTGGGTCTGCCCATGTGCTAACTAGATCCTCCAATAATGAGCATTCAAAGTAATAATTTACAACATAATGAAACAAGGCTGAATTCAATTTATCAAAATATCTCAAATCCTATTACATAAACCAGAGTATAGCTATGTAAGTAAAAATATTACAAAATAGGAATGTTTTCTCAGCCATCCGACTCCAACATAATATTTTTCTTATGTATTTATAACAAAAACAGTAGATAACAACTTTATATGCGAGATGACCTCTCTAGCCTATGATTCATCATAAAAAGCTCCTAATCTAACATCTGTACAAGTGGATCTAACAAACTACTAGAACGTGGGAGCCTGTTGGTAACAAATATAACATAAATAACTATCATGAAGTGTTGTTGCTTGGGCGCATATCCTATGCTTATTCTTCCTTCATGATGATTGCTTTTCCATATGTGTGTTTGGATAATTGTGCTGGAAAACATATTGCATCCAAAAGAGGATGGTGGCACTTGTAATTTACTAGCCTAACTCATCATGACTCTTTTATGGAACATGTGTCTTCCAGAACATCATGGAGGAAAGTCGTGACTGGTTATGAACTGGAGGATGTGGAATCAATGTACAATGGGGAGATAGGATGGGTGAATGTGGAGAGCTGATGGTCTATAGACATAGATGGTGCATGATGAGAGGAGAAAAAAGATATATTGGAGGTGATGTGTAGGGAGTGGAAAACATGTGTCATGTGATGAGAGAAGGAGTAGATACATGGTAGGGTGAGTGGAGGACATGTGTAACTAGGCGAGTGAGTGGTATTGGAGCGAGGGAGAGTAGGATTTCATAGGGGGGGTGATGTGGTAAGTGAAAATAGGAGGGGAGGGTCTGAAATGATGATGAGGTGCCATGTATGTTGGGCCTGAGGTGGGTAAAACCACTTTTCAGACCATCACCCGCATTTAAAGGTAGAAAGGTCAGGGGGGTTTGAAATGAGACGAGGACCATCCAATCTAGAAAATGAAGATATCACTGATGAAACCCATGCATGATTTAATACTTACACGTCCATTAAAAACTTAGTATACAAATAAATTCCTGCCAAGTTAGAACTCCCCTAACCATATCAAGTGATGGCACTAATTTTGTGGAGCATGAATTATCTCCTGAAGTGAATTTCTCCCTGATCTAACGTGGAAATATCTCTTCACTCCAAAATTTAGAAGTTTGGGGCCTTCTACATGAAAATTTTGCATAACTCGTGGAGTAGTACATGCTCAGAGTGACATGGTGGCCTAAAATCATATGACGTCACAGTTGTTGATGTGTCACAAAAAGAGAATGGCACATGTCACTCGAAAATGAATAAGTGATGTGTCCAAAGGTGCCTAAATTGAGTGCCACGTGTCAACGCCATATGAATGGCATGTGTATTTGACAGATGATTTCCCATTTTCATTAGTGGATGAGTTCCACGTGCCTTCGACACTTTGGGGTTTGGGAGTTCTTTGAATGTGAAGTATGAAAACCCCCGAAGAGGTATGGGCCCGAAGTGACGTGTCACTTCGATACTTTGGGGTTCACAAGTTCTTTCAATGTGAATTATGAAAACTCCCGAAGTGGTATAGGCCGGAAGTGATGTGGTCACTTCAACGCTTCGACGCTTCGATGTTTCAGGGTTCAAGAGTTACCTTGATGTTAAACCCCGCGCAACTTTGACACTCGGAATGCACAAAATTCGTCGATCAAAGTGGCTTGTTGGATATCCGCCGTTGAAAAACTAACTTGTCTGTTTGCTTGTATTTGAAGCTCAAAATGGACTTCTCTTGAATTCTTTCTTTTTTTGCGGAAGTTAACTGTGTATACAAAGGACTTGGTGGACCTGCTGCATGCGTGATTAGTGGCAAACAAAAATTGAAATGAATTTTTGACCCCTACAATTCTATGTATTAACAAAATTGATGAGGGATTTTGGTTGAGGTATGTTACAGATAGAGGTTTTATAATAGTGAGTTTGTGGCACATGGTTTTATGTAATGGTTTATGGTATTTGGTTATGGATAGTGTGATGTATTTATAGAGAACTTTTTATGGTTGTATTGGTATATGTATTTGGTATATGGTTGAGGTACATGTTGGGTACATGGTTGAGTCAAGTAGTTGATGAGTTGGCACATAGATGAGGTGTATATTTGATGATGTTGGTACATCTTGATGAGTCATAGCTTATTTGTATTTGATGCATGATTGGTACATATTTGGTGCATGGTTGATGCACTCATTCATGGTATAGGTTGAGGTACAGGTTGGTGCATGGTTGATGCACTTGTTTATGGTACATGATTATTACATGTTGAGGTATAGGTTGGTGCATGGTTGATGCACTTGTTTATGGTACATGATGATTACAGGTTGAGGTACAGGTTAGTGCATGGTTGATGCAATTGTTTATATTACAGGTTGATTACAGATTATTTGGTACAGGTTGGTGCATGGTTGATGCACTTGATTATGGTACAGGTTGATTGGTATAGGTTTACAAAAGTATATCTTACAGTGATAGTGTGATAGTGGTTCCATCATTCTACTTATATTTCATGGAGGTTGGACAAGAAAATGATAGGTCATTGTAGACAACTTTCAGTTGTAGCCGAAGAACATAGGGGGTTGTATCCTCCTTATGGTTGTAGCTAGGGAATTGAGGATTTGGAGCTTCCCTTAGGTTGTATCCTGAGAAACTAGCGTTTTGGAGCCTCCTTTTGAGTTGCAACTGGAAAATAAAGGAATTGTGTTCTTCCAATGAATGTAATTCTTAAATAAATATAAGAAAAGTAATTACGTGGTTTTATCCCGCTTTGGGTTTCCACGTAAAAACACAAGTGTACTCTGTATGTGTATGATTGCTCATTTGTTCATTTTTTATTTTCTCTGCAACTATTGGATGTTAATTCTACATTGATTTAACACTTGTATTTTTTGGTTAAAAAGGATTGAATTACTCTATTACTGATTCACCCCCCTCTCAGTAATCCAACAATTGGTATTAGAGTGAGGTTCCTTCATGAAACAATTTAACCACTGGAAGGAGATCATGGATTATTTTGTGTAGTAATCGACTATTATCCATGTATTATTATCCTTGTTATCATGCGAATCGAAGGGTACTATGTCTTTGGAATGATGAAAACAATGATTGAACCTCTATCTTGGCAGATAATTATTCGAATCCCTCTTAATAGTAGCATGATAATTTTTATGAACACTATGACCATATTTTATGTATATGAAATTCGATTTGATAATTGCTAATGAAATATCAGAGAAACCTTTGTTATTCATTTATTATTATTAGATATAGACCCTATACTTGGCTGTGAATTTATCAGTGTCTTGAATGTTGACAAGATAGATCTTAGATTTTGTGCTTGATTATCTCATTGTTGTTTTTTAAATGAAGGAACTTGGGTGGATGTCTTCTTAATTTTTAAACTTATTCATCATGATCGTGATACTAATGTAATGGTACGGGAGGAATCCCTACCCACATCATTTTTACCTCTTAAGCATTTCAATTGCCAATGAGAGATATGTTGATATTGATTTAGTATCTATCTGATCTAGTATCTATCTGATTTAGTATCTATAGTATCTAATATGTTGATATTGATTTAGTATCTATATGATTTAGTATCTATAGTATCTATTTGGTTGAAATATTTTTAATTATTAACTCATCCGCTTATTGTTTTGATTCATCTGCTCTTAAGTTTGGATCTCCTTGGGAAATTATTGTAGCCTTTTTCTTTAGATTAATCCTGAAATTTTGGCGGGGATATGATTCTTATGTTTCCTCCTTCATGTTCCATTGTTGATGCTCTATAATATTGTCGACCCCTCATATGCGTGATCTCTTTCACTCTATTCATTGAATCTTAGATATCGTTTGAATCTTGTCGACAACCTCAATCATGGTGGCCTCAACGACGAATAACCCTTAGATTGGGATTGATATTGATTTCACAACATCCTTTAATCTTATCACCATGTTGGACTTGGTCTCATTAATGTTTTAATTATAAAAACATAGGTTGAATAATTAACCTCTATCATCTTCCTATGTTACTTGATGTTTTAATGAGAATGCTTAGTTGTAGGTGATTGTGATGGCTTCTTCAGTCTTAAGGTGGGAAGCATGCTCAATGTTTTTCCATAGTCACTTTCCACATGACCCTATAAAGGTTATTCGTTTTAACTTGATCTGGTTTTTGTTAGTTTTGTCGGAATTTATTTTTCCAAGATCTCAATTTTATGCCTCTCCTTTAGGTGTATCTTATAAAATTCGATTATTTTATGACTTATAATAAATATTAGGGACAACCTTATCTACTAATCCTTTATAATTTTAATAATTATAATTGTATCTTTGCACATCAATAATGTAATATGGAAACATGCAATAATATAGTTGAAGAAGGGATAAGTGTTTAGGACTCTTATTTACATCCTTGAATTAACTATCATTGTTGAATAATATGATTGTTTTCAAAAATAAAAGAGATTGAAGTATGTGTTAAAATTAACAATGTTTCATATTATAATTTACTCTTCCAATTTATGTACTATTTAAATTTATAAAGGCATAGAGTTTATAATGTAAATATTTTACTTGAATATATTTATAAGTAAGGAAGGTAGTGTTAGTGAGTCTCATCTTATATACAAATATATTGTGGAGTTCATCAATGCTAATTAGTATTTAATGTCACAATTCTAATAAATTAGAGAGTTCCCATTAATGCTCAATGATTAAATATAAACCTGATGGAAGTGTGGTTTATCCATAACTCTCATGATGAATACTATAGATTGAGATTGTTTCAGATCCTTTCATATTTGGTATTCTTCTTGTTACTAAACTGCAGAATTTTTAACTATGCATTTTTCTATTGTGGCTTATCGGAATAGATGCCTTCTCATTCCTCATAACGACAAGTCCTGAGACCTTTAATGGTTAAAATACATATAACGGATCCTAGAATCGAGCATTGATTATATGTCTTGAAGTTCTTAACCATGTAGGTAGGTTGGACCGGTATAAATCTTGTTATCTTATTGTGATGAAATTAATCCATTAGTTATAGTGATGATGAATTTTATTGTTGTCGCTTTGTGATGTAGATGAATACAGAATATGTATTATTGAAGTAGGTTAATGTCGCCTATTACTTATTCTAACTATTTTGTTAAAGAAAAAAAAAATCATTTACCATTATTGTACCCATTTACATTGATGTCGTAATGAAGGGGTTGTTACATATGGTATCAGAGAGGGTTCAACCCTACAACATTGGACTATTATGCCTTCCACTATGTTAAAATTAAATGACTAAAGGTGTATCACTTATTAATTTGAAATTTTCCATGCATGTAATCATGGTTTGAGGACGTAGAGGAAGTAGACAATGTGGTGATGGAGGAATATATGTGGCACCATTCGTGGTATCCACACTAGAGGGATCTAACCCTCGGGGATATGAGAAAACTACTGAGAAGGAGAAGGTTGTTGTGGGAGATGTGGTAGGTATGATGAGATCCCTCCAGAGGATGTCAGCGGTGTTGATCAACCTCTTGGATTTAGATGAGGGTAGAACAGTTGTGCCCAATGAGGGTTGAGAATATGCTCTGGCTGGTAGTATTAGAATACACAAAGAACTCAAGAAGGAGAAGTTTCTTGATTTTTGGGGTGCACCATACAACTTAGCCACTGAGGCATGGTTGGAGATTATGTGAATGTGATTTTCACTTCATGATTACACCTACAAAATGAAGGTTTGTATCGTGGTCTTCCATCTGAAAGGGAGTTCTCTACTTTGGTGGAAGACACTCCTAACTCAACTAGGTATGGTCGTCATAGATGTGTCATGGGAATTGTTTGAGCAATGGTTCCAAGAGAGGTACTTGTTTGGGTAATTCATTGATCTCCAACTTACTGAGTTCAATGCCTTATGACATTGTGGTCATACAGTGTCAGAGTATGAGGGCACGTTCATGGAGATACTTAGGTATGATCCACATTTGAACATGGAGAAGTTAAAGGTCAACAATTTTGTGTTCGGCCTTAACTTAAACATTCGTACAAAGGTGAGGATCCTAATGCCTTAGACGTTGCATGATGCAGTTCAGAAGGCCCTCATTGTGGAGGAAGAACTGAAAAGTGGGGGTCATGGAAGGATTCCTTTTAGACCGTCTGGATAGATGACTTCAGGAGAACAATACCATCAGACACAAACTACACATACTTTTGGGCCTCATGATACGCCCAAAGGACCTATGTTCTTGACACTATAACGACATAATACTTAGATGAGGAATCCATACAGAGGTCCACAACAACAACAAAAGTGGTTCTTGCAAAAGAAGCAACATTTTAGGTTTGTTCAATAGGATAGACAAAGATTCCATACTTTTAGGCAAACAATGTCTACTTCGAGGACCAAGAACACTTTACCGAAGAATGGATGTTGGACATGTGGAGAGCCAAATTACTAGTGATATTGTCTGATTGAGAAGGTCGAGGAGGCCATATCATCGAGACCCACTACAATTGGAGATTTGGGCAATGGCCATAGGATACATGTAACAACTCACAACTCTCAAGCTGAGCATCAATCCACTGTGCTCGAGACATCAGGTATGATCGTCAATCAAACTTTTAGTATATTTATAGATCCAGGTGCTACAAAGATAGTTATTTCTAGTGTAGTGCTACAGATAATTAAGGTAAAGGTAGTCGAGAAGAATGAGTTCAGATATGTATAAAAGGCTTACGATGCCAAACAAAAGGTTGGAGGAAAGGTTGGGGGCTGTAGCATTAACTTGGGAGATTTTGTAACCAAGGTAGATATTTATGTCATGATCTTATGATCTTATGACATTGTGATAGGAGTGGACTTGTTGGAGTCACATGCTGTGATACTCAAATGTAATACAAAATGGTTAATCTTGATGAATTATTTGGGATAGAGTAGAGAGATTGTAGGAAGAAAATAGGGGGTGTCTTTGAGGTTTATTTCTTCCCTACAATTGTAGAAGAGTATGTGCAAAGGATGCAATCTATATGTAATATTAGCGCTAAAATAAAAGGGAGAGGTGGAATGATTAGAGAACATTCTAGTAATACAAGAGTTTGCGGAAATATTTTTAGAAGAGTTGTTAGGTTTAATACCCAAAAAAGGGTTGGAGTTTACAATAGATTTGAAACCTGGAACTGAACGGATGGAAATAATGACCTATCGGATGTCAACACCAGAATTGCAGGTGTTGAAAATGCAATTGAACCAGTTGTTTTACTTGGTAATTCTATTTCTAGGTGTGTCACCTTGGGGTGCACCAATTATTTTTGTGAGAAAGAAGGATGGGTCATGGAGACTTTGTATTGACTATCGTCAATTGAACAAAGTGAAGATCAATAAAATATATCCATTTCCTAGAATAGATGATTTGTTTGACTAGATGAAGGGAGTGACAATGTTTTTGATGATTGAATTAAGATCGCGATATCATCAATTATGGATTAACGAATAATATATCCCCAAGACTATGTTTAAGATGAGACTCAGACACTATGAGTTTATCGTTTTACCTTTTGGATTGACGAATGCCCTGAGAGTATTAATGAGATTGATGAATAGCTTGTCCTGCGAATACTTGGACAAGTTTGTTCAAGTATTTATTGATGAAATATTGTTATATAAATATCTCCCTCACCCCATGCAACTTTCTCAGAATGCCTTTTCCATTTCCCCATGCTGAATTGAAATCCCGTTTTTCACTTCCGAGAGAAAAAAATCGTATTTTTCCACACATCCATGCCGTACTAGTTAGAAAATATGTGTATACGTAGGTTTCACCACTATATCCTATGTACATCATGTTTGGTGCTCAAATTTAAAAAATGTGTCACGTTTCCATGTCATGTCATGAGATCCATGTTCCTTGACCTTCCATATACTGGAAACATTCTAACTCGGCCCTTCAGTTCCATTTGAAGGCTATAAATTGAGCCATATCCAAACCCTGGAAGAGGAGAGAATTAAAATTTTGAGAGAAAAGATACTCTGGAAAAATTTTCACTTAACATTGAGTCTGCATCCATTGGTCCTTTAAATTATGGACACATTGTTCATCCCCCAATATCTTCTCTCTTTTATGGAGAACCTCATTGTCTCTCTTATATGAGCTTTCCTTTGCTGGAGGATTGAAGTGGTGGATGCCCAACTGGAAGTGACTTAGTTTCTTTGTTCTGAGACGTGACGACATGGAAGTTTGTCACTTATACACTTATGTTGATCATACATTAATAGATATACTCTTTTCTCATCCAATTGATGTCTTGCAAATATTTGGATTATTATTCCATGGGCGTATTTGTTATGAATGTTAATGTATTATTCTATTCATGTGCTAACATTATATATTATCACCATATTCTTGTGTATCTTGGTTTTTGAGGAAAAGTTGTAAGTATAAATATTTGATTCGAGTGCTCAATGGTGGCCTCCATCAAACATCCACAAGAAGGTAGGCTCTTTATTTTGTCTTGTTATAATTTTCATTTATATAACATAATTGGGATTAGAGTTGATTTTTGTAGTCATTTCACCTGTCTTGGTTTACCCCATGTCATGGAGTGATTCTCCTCATAACAAAATTGGATACTACAATGGGGATTGAATCTTATTTTTGGGGGGGTTGGAGTGTTTTTATCCTTATATTTCTCTTGGTTAGCCTGAGCTTCCTTATAACCTGATTGCTTGACAACCTATTTTTAATTTGAATCTAAGTTTCTTGGCCTTATCCTTACTCTGACATTATTTTAATATATATACACATTTTTTCCATTGATAGACACGTACATATGCAGTTTGTCCTTCTATAGGGCATGCAGATATGAGAGTTTTTGTAAAACAATCATGTGCATCAACTTTTTAAGCTTACTTGTTGATTTCAGTGTTTGTTGGGTGATTTTTTATGGTTTTTGAGTCTTATTGGGTCTCTGTCCTATTTGTTGAGTGCTTGCAGAATGATAGGAAACCCTTTTATGGTTGAATTTTCAGGCGTTTTTTTTCTCATAATTATTTTTATTGGTTGTCCTTGCATCTTGGTCTGAGTGTTTTCTTCTTGGTATCCTTATTGGCTTGTCTCTTTTTGCTTGTAGTAGGGTTTGTATATCAAGGTTTTATTCAGTCCTTTCATTTTGATTTCTTTATTTTGAAAATACAAAAATATACATTTTGCATTTTGGCAACTTCTCTTTTGGGTTCTTAGTATTGATCTTTATACATATGTGGAAATATTGCATCTTATTTGAAATTGCAGAGTTGAATTGAAAGTTTCATTTTGAAAAGCTTATCCTGTTTTGAGAATTGAAGATTAGGACTTAGCTTTATGTTCATATTCATTTCCTTAATTTGTTGAGTCATAACATCATCAATTTCATGACCACATCTTCTTAGTAAACAAAGACATTGAAAGTAATGTTGATTAATTAAAATTGATTAGAAATGATTTTATTTTTCATAAGTATACAAAAAATCATAGGATATAGGGTCTTGGAATATGATTTTGTGAGAAAACTTCTCCCAGCATATTAAACTCAACATATGTGTCTGACCAGGGAGTGGTGAAATCCATTGTGTAATTAGTGATGCCATGAGGCTCCGCTTACACTGGAGTTAAGCATGAGCTCACACAAAGTTGGTTTGATAGATATCCCTCTAATACCTTCTTAGTGTCAAAGATATTTCTAGGGATCTATTCATATTTGGTGGTCTTCCTAGTACCTTTACCTCCCTGGTAGGAGGTTCTTTCAATATTTCAATCTTGGTTACCCTACCCATACGGTGGACATGACTTATGATTTTTCTCTTGCACATTGGTTATATCATGGTGGATTTAGTTTCTTGACATAGGTAGCCATAGAGGTTACTTGTAGGGGTTATTCTACAGGTACCCTGAGTTAGATAAGGGTCATACAACACATAGCCTTTATGGAGGATTACCTCTATGAGGGGATATAACTGACTACATTGTTAATTCCACGAGGGCCCTTATAAATGATTTAGATACCTCTGATCTTTCTAAGGGAGTCTCATGCCCCTCGTGGGAGAGGAATACATACTCTATTGAGTGAGGCCCCCTTTCAATAATCATATCCTATTTGTGTGCATTCTAATTATTATTTGGCCTTAGGGTTTTGTATTGCATCATAACCTTTCATTTATATAGTTAGTAGAGCCCCCACAACTCCCTTAATTAGCACTACCCATCCCACGGTATTTTCTCATTCCATGGGGATGAATCCTTTTGTATTTTTGATTGGTATGTTGAATCATGATACTCAACCAATAACTTGGGCCTCTAATAATTTTTCCCTTGGTATGCTAGACATGTCTTCGCACTTGCCATCCTATATCTCATCTTCTTCTATGAATCCTAGTTTTGGGTTTGGGGGAATGATGCCTCCTTTTTCTCCCTTTTCATTTGGTGGGGGTCATATCCCTCAACTAAATCTTATGGTAGGAGTTTGTAATATTCCTTCCTATGGATCCAATATTAGCTTCAATTTTCCTGGAGGACGTGCTCAGATGGGCAGTCATTCCTTACATCCCATCCATATATCCTTCTTCCACTACAATGGCTCCTATGAACGCTTTTCCATTGGAGGACCTTCGTCTTTCCTATGGTGTTTCATATGGGGGGAGTCAATTTTATATTATGGGAAAACCCCTCCATGAAATTCCTTCATCTGGAGGAAACATATATCCTCACTTGAGTAACCCTTGTCATGTTTCTTTCTCTTCACAAGTGACTTCCTTGATAATGATTCCCTTGCAACCATTTATGAATAAGTTTGGAGGAGGATACTATATTGCTGGGCAGATCCATGATGTATACAAGAAACCTTCGTGGCCCATAATTTCTGAAAACCAGTATTTCCTGGAACCTTGGTCTCAAATTCCACATCTAAACTCTTATATTCATGCTGGAAACATAAGTCTAGTCACTATGAGTCGTACTAGCATTATAACACCAACATCTGCTAGTCATGTTGGATATAGGTCAACAACCTTTGCAAGTCATGTTGAATACATGCAACCAACTGTTGCAATTCATGCTGGGGGAACAACTCTAGTTACTGCTTGTCACACTACACATACATCGCCAACCTCTACTAGTCATGTTGGGGATTCATCAACAAACTCTGCTAGTCATGTTGGGGATTCTTCAACAATCTCTCCAAGTCATGTTGAAAATATGCTACTAGCCTATGAAATTCATGCCATGAGCATGTCACTAGGCACTACAAGTCATGCTAGGGGCATTAATATGATTGAGAAACCTCAATTTATAGGATGTAATCCCAAGTTCCTTTGTATCCTTTTCAATGGAGATCACCTTACCCGTTTGTTCCCTGCTACTACAGTGGTACAAGAAGTGTAGTCCTTGTCTGATAGCCCTTCGGGTTCTAAGTCATATTTGGTTTTCCAACATCCCGATCCTTATTTGGATCATACAATAGTCTTGATGATGAAATATTCGGAGGACACCAATCCTATTTTGGGGAGTGATGCATCTCTTGACCATGTTGTCTCTCATTCTGTTTGGCCAACGGTTGTAATGATGCAATCTTCGGTCGACTCCACTCTTGTTTTTGGGGGTGATGCGTCTCTAAACCATGTTTTCTCGCATTGTTTTCAACCAAGGGTTGAAGAAGTAGTCGTTCCAATGCAATCTTTAGTCGATCATACTCTTCTCTTAGAGAGTGACAAGTCTAAGGAAGTGACATTTTCGATGAAATCTTCGATCAATCCCAATCTTCCTTTGGGACATGATGCGTCTTTCGACCATGTCCTTAGCATTTCTATTTTTGTACCTTCTGAACAAGGGAGAATTACACTCTCTTTGAGTACACTCCCTCCAAGTCCTAGGATGGTTTCCTTTGATTGGAATGATCTTCTAGAACCTCAAATTCCTTCTTCTACACCCTTCCAGGTAAGGGAATTCATCAATATATTGTAGATAAGGTAACCTCTACAAGTATTTTATCCTCCTTGACTTGGAAATATTTGGGTTTTCCAAATCTTGTGTCAACTATCTATTATTTGTTGACTTTTGATAGAAGTCCTGCATGGGAACTCTAGCGTCCCCCATGATATGCTTCTTATAAAAACATCCCTAAGTCTTATTTAAGCAATTTTTTTACTCTCTCAAAAGAGAAAATATTGTCGAGTGAACTTGTCTATTTCACACTCATTAAATAGATTTGAAAGGATGTGTATTTGGTGTAAGTTTACCACTTTTTTTGTACTAACTAGACTAATTTCAAAAAAGAAATACTCTATTCATTAATGGCTGGAAGAGTTCTCCTGGGTATTTTTTTATACCTTTTCTGGCCTAGGGGACTAAATCTATGAAGAAGGACATTCTTTGGAGTTAAGTTGTAATTGCATTCCATTATCTTGCCTGCAGTATTGAGCCTATTTCTGGTTCCTTCTTTCTCATTACAAACCTATTACCTCAGCAATTTGCAATCACTAGCCAAGCAGAGCCTTATTTATATTCTTAGTAGGTTGACACCATGTACCCTAAGAAGAAACATTCCCCTGAGTGTCCATGACCTGCATTCACCTCCTTTCATTGATAATAGGTATGTTCCATTGTTGGAACTAGTTTCTTACTCATGACACTCATTTCCCCCATTGTATCATAGCATTCATTTTTCTATGAAAAACAAAAAAGACAAGAGGGAAAACAATATTATCTCATATTAGCAGTAGTCATATCGCCTTTGAACAGAGCAAAACATTTTGAGTGCACTTGTCATCCAAAGTTTGGGTTTAGCATGACCTTAAGAAGATGAGTTCTTTACTTGAGTTTAATCCTTTGACTGGTTACTCTTCTAGTCCCTATGGAGAATTTTTATTGGTGCCTCCTACATCACAAAGTTTCATTATCAAGTCTATGTTGTGAGATTCCTCCATATGTCTCATGATCTTGTTCAAAGGATGTCTATAATCCTGTGTCGACCATTTATCATAATTCTTAACTTTTCATGTCGGTGCCCTAAGTATCTCAGATTTACATGAATTTGTAGTCCTATCATGCAAACTGGTCCTACTTTCATTATGGGTAGGTAACCTTGAACCCAACAATTGACATCTCCTCATTAGTTGCTGACTAGGGGGTTTTTATTATGTTCGATGATAATAAATCTATTAACACATTGGGATTTGTGTAGTGTCTTGGATTCCATTAGAATTATTAGTGGTTTCCTCTCCTTTTTCAGTAGTTTTCCTTATTGGATACTATTCAGAGGGTCTTTTTCATGCACTACTTGCATCTGGTGCATTTGAAAGATGCACTTGGCCAATGGTTCATGAACATCCTCTTCATATAATTTCCTCCAAATCATGAATATATTTCTTTGTGCCTCATGCTGAATGATGAGAGATTCCTTAATTCTCTCCTTTCATTGGGCCTCCTTCCATCGAATTCAACTCATATATTCTAGAAATGATCCCTAGATTCCTATGAGTACCTAGAGCCTTACAATCATCAGTGGTAGGTTCTCCCACCATCAACACTTGGGAATACATCAATGTCCCCTGATTGATGGATTCCTCAAGTGTTGGAGCTCAAAACCTTTATTTGCACTTGTAAGAATGTACTCAGTTCCTTGATACCTACTTTCATTATCGGTAGGTTGTCCCACGTTTGTTAATGGTATACCTTAATGATTGGTAATCAAACAAAGTCTCATTGTGTTCGACCTCAACTCCTCTATTCAAATGATATAGACTTGCACCTTTGGCGAATCATGTAGAAGACTTGAAGACATTGATTTCTAGTAGTAGCTTCCCTCAATTGTTTCTATCATTCATTGGACGAATACCTATATGACTTTAGTGATCATGGGAGATCATATTGTACTCTATTGTATACAAAATTCTTTAGATTGATTTTGAGACTAGTTTTCACTGGTCCTTGTTCATGACTATGATAGCCTATGGAATGTATCTACTTTTTATTTCCTATTCATGGCCATGAACAATTTTTTGGTATATTTTCTCATGGATCTACAGTGTAATTCATATTTTCAGCCATGTGTACAAAGTCATTATGGATTGTAATATTCTCTTGAGAAACTTGTTCTTCCAGCTGGATATCTATTACTCCACTTCTAGGAATTATAATGTATTTTGGCCATCAAAAATACTCCTTTGACCTCACACATTAGGGGGCATATGTTATAGAAATATTTTCCTCACCCCATCCAACTTGCTCAGAAGGCCTTTTTCCATTTCCCTATGTGAACATGAAGTCCCCTTTTGAACTTCCTAGAGCCAAAAAATCATATTTTTCCACATATACGTGCCCTACTAGTTAGACAACATGTGTATACATAGGTTGCACCACTACATCCTGTGTACATCGACCTTGGTGGCCAAAAATACAATTTGTTCTGGGTTTCCATGTCACGTAATGAGATCCATGATCCTTGACAATCCATATACTCAAAACATTCTACCTCGGCCCTTCAGTTAAATTTAAGGCTATAAATTGGGCCATATCCAAACCTTCGAAGAGGAGATAATTCAAATTTTGAGAGAAAATAGACTCCAGAAAATTTTTCACTTCACATTGAGTTTGCATCCCTTTGTCCTTTAAAGTCTAAACACATTGTTCAACCCCAAATCCCTTCCCTCTTTGATGGATAACCTTAGTGTCTCTCTTATATGAGATTGCCTTCGGTGGACGATTGAATTGGTGGAGGCCCAGATGCAAGGTAATTATTTTCTTGGTTAAGAGACGTGTCGACATGGAAGTTTGTCACTTATACACTTTTTTTTTTTTTTTAAATTTTAATAGAAATACTATTTTCTCGTCCAATTGATGTCTTTCAAATATTTGAATTATTATTCCATGGGCGTATTTGCTACAAATATTAATCGATTATGTTATTGATGTGCTAACATTATATATTATCACCATATGCTTGTGTATATTGGTTGTTGAGGACACGTTGTGGGTATAAGGCTTTGATTTGAGTTCTCAACCGTGGTCTTCATCGAATGTCCATACAAGGTAGTCTCTTTATCTTGTTTTGTTAGAATTTTCATTTATATACCATACTTGGGATTATAGTTTATTTATGCAGTCATTTGATCTGTTGTGGTTTACCCCATTCCATAGAGTGATTTTCCTCATAACACATACTGATTTATTCTTGGATGAAAGAAGAGCATGACGAACACTTGAGATCGGTTCTATAGGGTCTAAAAGAAAACAAATTGTACTGGAAACTAACGAAATTTTCTTTTTACCAATCAAGGGTTCATTGCTTGGGACATATCATATATGGTGATGGTATCTCTATGGATCCAGTGAAATTAGAGTCCATTATCGAATGTACAACACCGAAAAATGTACAACAAGTATGTAGCTTTATGGGTTTAGAAAGATATTACCGACGATTTATCGAAGGTTTTTCAAATATAACAAATCCAATAACGAAATCACAAAAGAGAAAAAATAAGTTTGTATGGACTGAGAAATGCATGAAATCATTTCAAAATATAAAAGACTTGTTGATGACAACGTCGATAGTAAAGTTACCTTAGATGGAAAAATAATTCTTGTTATGAACGAACTCATCCAAGGAAGGTTTAGGCAGATTTTTGATGAAAAATGGTCAAGTGATCACTTACAGTCCAAGGAAATTAAGAAATCATGAATATAAATATGCAATGCATGACTTGGAGTTATTAGAAATTGTGTATTCCTTGAGAGTTTCAAGACATTATATGATTGCACAAAAAATTGAATTAAAGACAGATGACCATGGATTGCAGAATATATTTACTCAGAGTGACTTGAATGTGTGATAGATCCCTTGGTCATAATTACTTAGAGAATACAAATTTGAGATTACTTACATTAAAGGAATGGTGAACATAGTAACATGTATGTTGAGTTAGAGACCGCACATATTATCGATAATACCTCTTAAGACGAATCTTCAAGAGAATATTCTAACTTTACATATATATAATGACTGGTATAAAGAATTTAAGGATAATATTGGACAAAATACCATGATGGTACTGAAGTTTGAAGGATATTCTTTGGACAACAGTGGATTGTTGAGATTTAATGACAAAAGTTATGTACCGCATAATGATGAATTAAGAAGTTTGATCTTGAGTGAAGAACATAGAGAAATGTACATGGATCATCCAGGAGTCACGAGGATGAAGGAAGACCTCAATAATTTATTCTTCTGGAAAGGAGTTAAATCATACATAGTTAGTTACATGGAGAGATTTATATAATGTCAGCAACTGAAGGTTGGACATAGACATCAAGAAGGATTATTACAACCACACACTATTCCTGAATTTAAATGGGAAGTCATTTCAATGGATTTTATCGTTGGATTTACACTTATGGAAAGGAGAAATAATTTGATCTTTGTGTTAGTTGACACTCTGATGAAGAGTGCACACTTTATTCCAATGCATACGACATATCAGGTGCCAAACATTGTTAGAGTTTTTGTCAGCGATATTGTGAGATTACATGGTGTACCAAGAAGGATCATATCTGATCAAAGCTCAGTGTTTACAGGATGATGTTAGACCCATTTCCAAGGGGCATTGGGAATGAAAATAAACTTTAGTATGACATATTACCCAGAGACAGAAGGATAAAAAGAAAAGATGAACCATATTTTGGAGAATATGTTGTGTATGTATGTAATGGACCAACATAAACATTGAGAAGAATTCTTTACCTTTGTAGATTTTTCATACAACAATAGTTACCAAAGTATGATTAATATGGCACTATTTGAGTTTGTTTATAGTTAACCGCGTCGGACGTCATTGAGTTGGGATTGAGTTGTGGATAGAGTCCTAGTAGGACTAGAAGTGATTCAAGAAATGGAAGAATAGATGCAATAAATAAGACAAACGGTTAAAGAAGTGCAGGATCAACATAAGCTTTATGTTGATGTGCATTTCGTTGACTGTAGTTATGAATTTCGCGACTGAGTTTTATATCAGATAAAACCACACAAGAGTTCAATAAAGTTTGGAAAGGGTGCTAAAATCCATCCTAGGTTTGTGGGACCTTTCAAGGTTGTGGAAATTAAATGACCTGTGGATTATCAACTAGTGTTGTCTGATTCTTTTAGGTGTATACATGATGTATTTCATGTATCTGTTTTGCAAGATTATATTAGTGATCTATCACATGTTATTGAAATGATTTCTTTGCATGTGTCGAACAAGGGGGCTCTCATTGTACAACCAATTCACATTATGGACCATCGCATTCGAAAGATACGATGTCAAATAGTTGATCAAGTTGAGGTCCAGTGGGAAAAATATAGTCCCCACTTGGCTACCTGGGAGCACCCATACGAGATGCGTAAATAGTTTCCTTACTTGTTTGATAGATTAGATTTGTAGATATATGTCAAACACATTTTTTTACTTGCATTATGTCTACTGTACAAATTTTGGGACAAACTTTAAAACATGAGGGGGTGTATGCAACATTCCACTCTACTAAGAAGACTTTTATTGACATATTCTTTGAGGAAACTTACGTGAAAGTGATAGGGTTTTGGTATATTATGATTTCATTTTGATTATGGGTTATATACGATGATGATGATGCATTGTGACTTATAGCTATTTTGATGGATATGTATTGGTAGATGCTATTGACAAGTTTTCCTGAGTGTGAAGGTCCCATGATAGGTTATGGAGGCTAATGGCATGAATGAACTTCCTTGGACTGCAGATTGAGTCAAGAAGTGGATTGTATTTTTATTGAGTATTTAACATTATGCACATGTGACATATGATTGATTACAATATGATTTATGTATATGGATTATTGAATTTTTTTTTGTTAGTTGACGTAGGCTTGATGACACTTGCTAGTCCAACTCACATGAGGAGTAAAGGGGACATGCACATAAACCAAACATTTGAGGTAGAGGTGTGGCAATGACCCTATCACATCCTACTAGAAATCCCTCTATGGTCTGAATGGTAGGTTAATGATTACCTAGTTCAAGAGGTCCCTGATGTTGTGAGGGTGGATTGATATAGTCTCTCATGAATATTTCTAAGGGGTGTGCAATAAGGCGGGGTCCTTATTCCTTGGATTCCCTTAGTCTCTCACAAGGTAAACCAAATGGAGTGTTGACTCGAAAGGGTTAGAAAAATTTCCAAAACCATCCAAACGAGAGTGGCACCCTTGGATAACAAAGGTGCCTCTTTAAGGGCACATCATGTAATTAAAATGTGAGTCGATAAATCTAGGTGGCCTAGAAAAGATTAAAATGATTAGACCTTGTTATAATAAATTAATTTATTAAATATTAAATTATTAATTAAAAAGACTAACAAGAGTATAAGCCTAAGTCTAGGTGTAATCTTAATTAAAATACTAATTAAAAATATCAAATAAATTAAAAGAATTGAGATAAATCAAATTGAATGAAAAAGTGAGTAAAATCTAAAGATTGGATAAAATGCACATGTGTGCATGAAATTAATAAAATGGATTTTTAAAATAGAAGGAAATAATAATATGAGAGAATAGGTGTACATAGAATAGAATTTTAAGTCAACCTACCACTAGTCTAACTAGAAGAAGACTCCTAATCCAACTCTAACTAAGATCTAGTTAGGAGACACTCATTAAATGAAAATTTGGGGAGCAAAGGAACATCTAAAAGAGGAAAATAGTAACACATTGGGGAATGTGAGGGAAATTAATTTTTTAAATAAAATAAAAATGGTAATCACTTATGAAACTTGGGGAGAGTGTGACAAATAGAAGTCCCAACTACTAGGGAGAGAGGACAGACCCTATACTTTGTCGCGACTTTATCACTCTCTTGAATGTTGAAAATATATATTTTGGATTGTGCATTTGATTCTCTCATTTTTTTTAAATGAAGAAACTTGGGTGGATTTCTACTTAATTTTTAAAACTATTCATCATGATCGTGATACTAGTGTAACGGCATAGGAGGAATCCTTGCCCACATCGTTTTTCCATCTTAAACATTTCAATTTTTTATGAGAGATATGTTGATATTGATTTAGTATCTGTCTGATCTCTGGTTGAAATCTTTTTAACTATTTACTCATCCATATTTTGTTTTGATTAATCTTCTCTTAAGTTCGGGTCGCTTTGGGAAATTATTGTAACTTCTTGGTTTAAATTAATCCTAAAATTTTGGTGGGGATTCAATTTTTATGTATCCTCCTTCATATTCCATTCTTGATGCTCTATAATACTATCGGATATCGATGTTTCTCTATATGAATCTCTCCCTTATGTGTCAAAGTTGTGTTTTTTAAAAAATAATAACATTAAGGAATCATTTCCTATTGTTACCTAAACCGGAAGTAACTCCTTGGTAGAGTTGTTTCACCTTCTGCGAAACAGTAGTGGTGGTGATAATTATATAATCTGCATTGACATTTTTTTACCGGCATTTATGGTGCCTTTATTTGATTGAATGCTTGATCTTGATTTCTTCTTCCTCAAATTCATATCACCAATTAATTATCAAAAAATTATTCTCTAGATAGTGTGATGGAAGTTAACCTCCCATTGGGACGTTTCATTGTCTATAATAAATCTATCTCCTTATACATGTGATCTCTTTCACTCTATTCATTGAATATTAGATATCATTTGAAGCTTTTCGACAACCTCAATCCCGGTGGCCTCAATGGTGGATAACCCTTATATTGAGATCGATATTTATTTCACAACATCCTTTAATCTTATCTCCAAGTTGGATTTGGCATCATTAATGTTTTAATTATAAAGAAATAGGTTGAATAATTAACCTCTATCATCTTCCCATGTTCCTTGATGTTTTAATGAGCACGGTTAGTTGTTGGTGATCATGACGGATTCTTCACTATTAAGGCAAGAAGCATGCTCAAATTGTTTCCATAGTCGCTTTCGACATTACCCTACAAAGGTTATTATTTTTAACTTGATCTAGTTTTCATTAGTTTGGTCTCGAGGCCTTAAATGGTCAAAATACATCAGATAAATCCTCGACTCGGGTATCGATTATGTTTCTCGAAGTTCCTAACCTTACGTGTAGGTTGGGAAGGTAGACATCTTGTTATACTATTGTGATGAAATTAATCCATTAGTTATAATGATGATGATTTTATTGTTGTCGTGTTGTGATGAAGATGAATATCTAATGTGTATTATTGAAGTAGGTTAATTTCACCTATTATTTATTCTAGGTGTCATATTAAAGAAAAAAAAATAACACTACTATACCCATTTACATTGATGTCGTAACAGAGGGGCGTTACACCAAAAAATGCTAAAGTTCACAAATACCTTCTATACCTTGAGAATCAAGTTGGGTATAAAATACTTCAAGCGAAATCTAGTTCTAAAATACTGTGGGGATCTACATAGGTACATCTAAACTGAAAAGGATTTTCTAGACATATCATCATTGGTAGCCACTTATCGATATGCTATCAAAATTGAGAAGAAATGTAAGCACAAAAATAAGCGAGAGTTCAGGTTTAAAAATATACAATAGTTGAAGCATGGTAAGGGTGGACCTAGCTCCTAGAGAAAAGGGCATAGAAGTGATGGCTAGTTCCAAGAAATCTAGTCCAATTCACTAGTAAAAAAGGGTAATGGTAAGTCAAAGACAAACATTGGAAAGTGATGCAAGTTACATAAAATCCCTTGGCACAATACTAATGGATGTCTCTCCAGAAAATCATTGTTGGTCCAGAAACCACTGGTTGGATCAACTAGGGATGGAACATTCGTGTCAACCAACAATGTCTCCTACACTATGACATGAAACCCTTCAAAGACAAGGTATTGTGTGATGTTTCCCCCCTTGAAGTTTTTTATGTTTTGTTAGGAAAACCATATATTTGGAAGCATCATGTTGTTTATGAATCTTGGCTCTGTAGTGTCATTATTAATTTGGGATATCAACTCTATAGAATACCAGAGGAAGTCCCAACTACTGCAGTCTCTTTGATCTACATGAAGCAATGCAGAAAGGTTGTTTCTAGACTAGGATATTTTTCCTCTTTATTGTTTGGTTGACATGTGAATTAAATGTCACTGGAACTACCAAAATCATTGCACAAGGTCTCTCTACACAAAAAAAATAGGTGAAAAAGATAGTAAAATATCACAAAGACATATTTTCCTCACTGATTAGGGAACTTATGCACTTTTAGGTAAATAACTCAATTTATTTGACACATGGTGCTCCTCTGCCTAATGGCCTTGTGTAAAATATTTCTTTTTTATAGAATGAAGAAAACAATTCCAGATCCAAGAGCTAATTTTGAAGGGCCAAATCAAACCAATATCCTCACCTTGTGGTAGCCCAATTGTTATGGTATATAAGAATGATGGGACATGGTAACTTTGTGTTGATTACAAATCCCTAAAAAATATCATAGTCAAGAATCGTTACCTAATCCCCCGAATTGATAATATTCTAGATTAGCTCAGGGGAGACAAGTTTTTTAGTAAGATTGATCTAAAGTCAGGCTACCACTAGGTGCCAATTAGGAAAATTGATGTATCGAAGAAAACCTTCAAGTCTAAACAAGGTATATTCAAGTGGTTTTCCATGCCTTTTGTCTTGACTAATTCCCCAAACAAAATCATGCAGATGATTGATGGAATATTGTGGTTGTTCACAAAATAATTTGTGGTCGTATATTTGGATGACATCCTCATATTAAAGAAAAAATGGGAGGAACATTTGAAGAATATTTAGAATGTCTTGGGAACCCTGTCTTCAAGTGGTTGGTCATGCCTTTCAGCTTAACTAATGCCCCAAACACAATCATGCGGATGACGGATGGAATATTGCGGTCATTCACAAAATCCTTTGTGGTGGTATATTTGGAAGACATCCTTATATTCAAGAAAAATTGTGAGGAACATTTGAATCATATTTATAATGTCTTGGGAAACCTACAACAACATAATTTATATGCCAATTTAGAGAAGTGTTCCCTCAATATGTAGATATTCCAATATTTGGGATACATCGTGGATGTGTAGGGTGTGCATGTAGATCTATCCAATATCTTCTAATCCATTATTTTTCGACTCCAAATACAATGAATGAGCTCCAAAATGTGTTGGGCCTTGCCAACTTCTACAACTAGTTTGTGTTGGGGTTCTCTCATATTTATTGGGACCTAAGAAAGGTGACCAAGGTTTAGAGAGAAGGCCAAGTTTGTGTGGGATGCACCCCAATAGAAAGAATTCAAGGATTTGAAATTACACCTTTTCTCAACACAAGTCCTTATTCTTCCATACCTACAAAAACTATTTGAGGTTGAGACAAATGCTTCTGATTATGTTATCAATGTAGTCATCACTCAACATGGGAATATCATAGACTATCATAGCGAAACACTATCTGATTCTATTTGTAGATACCCCACCTATGACAAAAATATGTACTGCATTGTTCATGCATGTTGATAGTGGAAGAATTACATTATGGGGAAGGAAATGATCATTCAAACTAATCACATGCCACTTGAGTTCATGCAAACACAAGGAAAGTTAGAGAATGACCTCCATCATAAATGGCCCATTTACATGCAAAAAATCCACTTGAATATAAAGTACAAGAAGGGAAACACCAATCATGTCATAAATTTCCTCATTCAACACCTGTTTGTGGCACTAACCATGGTTCTTAAATCCTATGGGAATGCGACATGTGGGTGGCCATATTTATACAATAATGACTCTAACTTTGTTTCTTCCTATCAGAGATTGAGCACAGGAAAAATAGTTCCAAACTTTCTTCTCTGAGATGGATTGTTATGCTAGCTAGGCCATCTGTGTGTTCCTTCAAGTTGGCATGCAAAGTGGAATTGGGGAGCTCATTAAAGTTAGGAAGACAAATAGTTTGATGTAGAAAAAACAATCGTAGGACTACAAAATCATATATTGGTCAATGTTTTGTTGGTCGAAGCTTCGACAAGATGTATACAAACACATCATATATTGCACTTCATGTGCCATTTCCAAGCCCTCCATCAAGAAACATGGGATATACACTCTTTTTCCTACTCCAAATAGGCCTTGGGAGTCCATATTCATGGATTAAATGTCTAATATTCCTTAAACCAAGCATGGGAATGATTGTGTCTTCATGGTCATTGATCAATTCTCCAAGATGTAAGCTACGACACCCTACAAGAAGAGAATCATAATCGAGGCCATTGACAAACTCTTCTTTGAACATACTTATATTCATTTTGGGATCCCATGAACCATTATCTCAGATATATATAGTAGTTTCTTGATCACGTTTTGGTCCAACCTATGATCGATGATGGACACCAAGATGACCAAACAGACTACCTTCCACCCATAGACTGATGGAAAAAGAAAGGTAGTCAAGGTGATGATTGTCCATATCTTGAGGATGTACAATTCCAAACATCCATTCACATGGTAGGAAATCATTCTTTATGCTCAGCATAGCTACGATATATCCCTCAACAACTCTATTATCCAAGACCTTTTTTAGGTGTGCCTTATGTTCCAACCACTGGACCCCATTAACGTAGCTCTTACCATTGAAGTTGCAAAGGAAGAGTCCTCCCATGCTCAGACTAAGGTTGATTGAGAAACCATTTTTTTTGAGATAATCCAAATCATACAACAACAAGTTCATGATATTTTGTAGAAAACCAATGCCAAGTACAGTAAGTACCACCATCAACATTGTGTACCACACAAGTTTCAAGTGGGAGATAAGGTATGGTTGCATTTACAGAAAGAGTGATGCATAGGACCCCATTGGAAGATACTCCTACTCCATTATGGGCCTTACACCATCACCAAGGTTGTGGGTGAGAATTATTTTGAATTAATTATTCCTCCTTTCCTTGTCTTGCACCTGGTATTTAATTTGGAACTACTTCGATCATATTTTACACCTTTCCTAGACACTTAAGACGTGATTGAGAACATGCCCCGTATAGAAATCAATATTGATTGCATTAAAAAGGTGACAATTAATTAGAACATGGAAACCAATATGAAGGGAACCCACCAGTAGAACATCCAACTCTATCGGGTCATCAAAGAAGGGTAGTTTCTTCATGATGACAAGTGGTTCACCAGGAGTCAATTTCAGCAGAATTTTTCCCATCTTATGGAGGAAATTGACACAATGGGGACCATTTCTTCCTAAGCGGGGAGGAATGATCCAGGTGGAAATAGGTGGATACCCACCTATTCCACTGGCTCAAATTATATTTTCCATATTGGTAGCTTTTCTTCATGTTTTTGGGTCCCAAACTTCTAGGGCCATTTTGAGGCCCTAATCAACGTTTTTCTGACTTGGAAGCATGCAATAGTTTCAAGTTGGGTTGTATTGGGACATTTGTAATATGTACTCAAAAGATATATCTTTCTGATGAGGTATCTATCACTCCAAACATAGATCACATGAAAAAGTTTCATGCTCAAGAACTTGACCTATCAACTACCCCCATGGGGGCACACAAACCTTTTGGAATTTCATCTTTTCAGGTTAGGGTTTTCTCATTTATGATTTATGTTAAAAATTCCTCTGGAGATTCATTATAATTAGTTTCTTGAAAATAATCATATTGTTCGGCAACACAGGTATTCGAACAAAGGGAAAACCCCTTTAGTAACCAGTCACATAACCAGATCAAAGATCAACACACCAATATTTTCACATGGTAAAACCCCTATGGGGAAAAATCCATGGCCCCAACCAATGCAACCACTTGGAGCAGTTTATTAATGCAAAGAAAATGATTACATAGATATTTTACAAGAGAGTTTCTCACAATCGATCATCAACAAATGACCCTCCATGCTCTTTAAATAGAGATCATGGACCAATCGAGTGCTAAGCCATGGATCAATGGTCATTAATATCGAGGAGAGTATGAACTGTTAGATCACTCTATGTTGGGAGCATATCATGACCATCATATTTCCTAACTACAAATTCATACTAATGCATACTAAATAAACACACTAGAACACACACTTTTACCTAACAACATAATAGACCAAGTAAATCTTAACTAACTCCTAAGTGTCTAAATATCCTAACATCACCCCTTAAGAAAAACTTGGGATAGGACTAAAGGATTTACAATAGTGACACAATAGGAGAAGGGAGGCATTATAGCCTATCCACTCTTAATGAAAACTTCTTGAAATCCTAACATAGATCAAATTTTGGAAAACTTTGATTCTGTAAGAGTCTTTGTGAAAATGTCAACAACTTGATCTTCTACAAGGAAAAAGAGCACTTCAATAACTTGATCATGAATGAGCTTTCTGATGAAGTGCATGTGTAGCTTGATGTTTTTGCTACACTTATGTTGAATTGGGTATTTGGCGATATTGATGGCACTCTGATTAACACACCAAAGGATGGTCAGATGTTGGTACTGGAATCCAAACTCTGAAAGTATTTGTCGAAGCCACAAGGATTCCTGACTTGCATTTACCGCTGCTCGGTACTATTCTTGTGCTGAAGAAAGTGAAATAGACTGTTGTTTCTTACAGGCCCAAGTAACAAGTCCTAAACTAAGGTTGAAAACATAACCTGCAGTAGACTTCCGATCATTAGGGTTGTCAACCCAATATGAATCAATGAAACCAAGCAATAAAGGATTCCCCCCTGAACTGTAATGTATCCTGACCTGAAATGTACCACGAACATAGCGAAGTATCCTTTTAGCTTCTTTCCAATGGATTTCATGGGGCATTTTCATATACCGGGAAATAAGACCAACAACAAAGGAAAGATCAGGATGGGTATGAGTCAAGTATAAGAGGCTACCAACTAACTAACGGTACAGGGTGGCATCAACTTTAGGAGAAGTATAGGTGGCAGTAAGCTTGACTTCGGACTGGAAGGGAGAAGGGGTTGGTTTACAATCATCCATGTGAAAGCGACGAAGAAGGTCACAAACATACTTAGACTAGTAAAGAAGAATTCCTTCATTGGTTTTCAAAACTTGGAGGCCAAGGAAATAGTGCAAAAATACTAAGTTTGTCATTTCAAATTTCTTCCTAAGGCTGGTTTTCACATGGTTTAAATTTTTTGATTCACTACCAGTAAGGATAAGGTCATCAACATAAAGGGCAAGGACTATGAGATGTTTTCCTACTTTCTTGGTATATACATTAGGATATGAATGGCATCTAGAGAATCTAGTGGAAATAAGAAAGTTGTCCATTTTGGCATACCAAGGTCGGGGAGCTTTCTTGAGACCATAAAGAGATTTATTGAGGTGACAAACAAGGCTAGAGTCATTCTGGACATAGAAAAGAGGTTGTTCCATGTAGATTTATTCTTTCAAATCTCCATGCAAGAAGGCAGATTTAACATCCATCTGATGGACCTCCCATTTATGTGAGGCAGCAAGGGCAAGAACAAGGCATATGGAATTCATTTTTACTACATGGGGAAAGGTTTCATTATAGTTAATTCCTTCAAATTGGAAAAATCCTTTGGAAACTAACTGAGCCTTGTGTCTTTCAACACTTCTGTCTAATCCATACTTAGTTCTGTAGACCCATTTTCATCTAACAAGTTTTATTCCTTTTGTAAGAGGTACAAGATCCCAAGTATCATTTTCCATTAAAGAACGATACTCTTCATTCATTGTTGTATCCCAATCTGGATGACCTGAAGCTTCTGCAAATGTCTCTGGATCATGAGTTTCTGAAACTTGAGCCAAAAGAGAAGAGGCTCACTGGAACTATGAATGTGTATGATGTTGATCTAAAGGATCACTAACAAGATCACCAGCTTCTTCTCATGTTGAATGGACCCATCTAGGAAGTGGTGGAGCTGGTGATGGTTCAGGTTCAAATCATTTGAAGGAGGGTGAGTAGGCGGAGGTGGATTTTCATCCTCACTATCATCATATGAAAAAGAAACCAGATCAAAAGAAGGCACAAACGCCAAAGATGGCTCACAGGCCGAAGAAGGCACAACCATCGAATTAGGCTTGCAGGCCAAAGAAGGCACAAATTCCGAATTAGGCTCACAGGACAAGAGATTTTCATCAAATTTAACATCTATTCTAATAATAATTTCATTACAATGTTATTGAAGAAGTCTGTAACCTTTGACATCTTCAGAATAACCAAAAAATATGCACTTCTCACTTTTAGGCTGCAATTCTTTCATTTTCTCATCGGGAATGTGAGCCCATGCTATAGTGCCAAATACACAGAGTGACTTACATTTGGTTTAATTTTAATCCAAGATTCTTCTGATGTTATATTTTTAAGAGCCTTTGTGGGAGTGGGATTTACTATGTAATCTTCACAGTTGATGGCTTCTGCCCAATACTTTAGACTTAATCGTTAGATTGGATCATACAATTAGCCATTTCTTTTAATGTGTGGTTCCTTCTCTCAACAACACCATTTTATTGTGGTGTATATGGATCAATGTGTGGCATTTGGATTCCTTGTGTAGTGCAGTAACTTGTAAAATTATTGTTCACATATTCGCCTCCATTATCTGTTCTTAACCTTTCAATTTGATGTCCAAATTTCTTTTCTACAAGGGCATTGTAGACCAAAAACTTGTCAAAAAATCTGTTATTAAGTTTTAAGAAGTAAATCCAAGTGCGTCTAGAAACATCATCAATGAAAGTTAAGAAATACTTGCACCGAGAATAAGAAGGAGAGGAAAGTGGACCACACAAATCAATGTGAACAAGCTGCAAGGGACCCTAGGTGTGCCAAGAGGCACATTTTTCAAAACTGTCTTGATGATGTTTTCTAAGAACACAACCAGCACAAACACCATTTCTGTATGAAACAAGAGGAAGATCAGACACCATCTGTAGATTACATAGTTTCTTCAATGAACAATAGTTTAGATGACCAAACCGCTCATTCCAAAGTTTGATCAAGTCATCACTATGAGTAACAAAAACGGATTAAAAAGATGATGACCCAAAGTTGTCAAATTTGTACAACCTCGTAATATCATCAACAATTCTAGTTGCAATAACATGGTTAGAATATTTTACATCCTTGATTACAACTTAGTGAGGTGAAAACTCTACGGTTTTAATTTCACATGAATGAGTGATTTGGTGTACTGATAGAAGGTTACAAGAAAGACTTGGAACACATAATAAATCATTGAAATGACCATTTTCTACTTGAATTGTTCCAGATCCTTCAACACTAAGAGATCTATCATCACCAACAAATATTTTCTTGGTGTTACATTCATTTAGAGTAGAAAATATGGCTCTATCATTATCCATATGATAGGATGATCCATAATCAATGAACCACTCATCAGAAGTAGAAGTAGAAGTAGAATTTGTATTGAAGGAGAAACCAAAAGAAGAAAATGCATGCCCATGAGAAGAAGAAGAAGAAGTAGAATCAATATTGATGTTGTGATTCTTCATTACTTCTTCTAAAGATGCCATCTTTTTGAAACATTTTGACTCATCATGACCATATTTATCACAAAATTTGCAATGTCTGTTAGTATTCTTATTTTTATACTTTTCTCCTTTGTCTCCATCAGGAGAAAAGGCTATCTGAGTGGGTTTGAAACCCTTATATTTATTGTTGTTGTGGTGAGGATGTTGATTCTTGGGATTCTTGGGTTTATCTTTTTGATGGACAACTAAGGCTTTGTTGGAGGTACCTGCAGTGTTGATCACTCGCAAGTTGTACTAGTTTATCTTTCTCTCTAATCAAAGCATCACAAAAGTTCTCAAGACTGGGTTTTTGATAAGCTGCCCCTAGAGCCTCTTGCATGGAATAAAATGTATATACAAACACAAAATATGCACTACGTAGGTTAGAAAGAATAAGATATATGCAACTATCTTCATCCATCTTTATCTTACATTCTTCACATAAAGTTTTGAGTGTTTTAAACTTAGATAGATAGTCTTCAATGGAAGAAAAATCACTTGGACTTAAAGTTAGTACTTGATTTTCTAACTTTTGTTCTCGAATAATATTGTGTTTACCAAACACATATTCAATCTTTTCCCAAGCTTCTTTGGGTTTATCAATTGATTGAAGGCGGAACCTTAAATCAGGAGAGATGGACATTCTGATTAATCTACATGTTTCGTCATTCCTATCATCCCATTTGGCTTTCTTATTAGCATAAGTGGGTGTTTTTTCCTTTCCCAAGGTAATCTAGTACAAGCCTTTACTTCTTAATAAATCCTCCATATGGGATTTCCATTGGAAGGAGTTGGTGCTGGTAAGTAAGAGATTACCTGTAAAAGTCATATTAAATATGCAGATAATGTAGATTTAAAAACTGAAACTGATGATCTGAATGGAAAGAGATCGAAAAGTTATGCGGTTTAAAAAAAAAAAAGGCACTAAAAACTGACTTCGGATGTGAGAGTTATGCCCTTTTTAAAAAATGGCATAAACAGTAACCAAAGGACCACGTGGTAGTGTAAGTTTCTTTATGAAGTGACACACTTTTATAAACAGAAGTGGGGCTCACCTTTATAAAGAAAAGATGCATACAAAATAAATAAATCTAAAATATTAAAGCTACTTATAGTGATTCACTTTTATACTTGAAGTGAAATACACTTTACAATTTTAGCATGAACTTTTTCAAAAAAAGTAACAAAAGAGAGACTTGAACTCAAGACCTCATACTTAATAAGGCAAATTTTAACCAAATGATCTACAAAAACATATTGTAATGTTTAGGAGGAGGATTGTGGTTGTTGTTGAGGTTGTTGAAGATGACCTTGGAGAGTGTGCTAAAAAAAAACTCTTTTCACACAGGAAAAAAAATTCACTTCTCGATGATAGCAAGGGTTAGATCTCGGTTAGCTTACTTGGAAGATACACCTTTTCCTATCTATTTCTAATTTTTCGAGTGTTAAGCCCTAATATTGGCTCATTACCCCTTAATTTGGACATATTATATTAATAATGTTATTTTATTTATGTCATCTTTAGGCCATTAGTTGTAATTATAACTTCTAGTATACTATATACACCAAGGAGACAATTTCATTTTTAATCATCTCGTGCCTGAACATTTAAGTGGGGTAAAAGCAGGTTGCCCCCTCGAAAAGGATAATTATCTAAGATTATCTATTTTTCAAGGCGTTGAGTACCTTTTCTGAGGTTTTTCTAAGTTATATTGATATTTGGTTCTTAACATATGGTATCATAGCTCAAGGCCTTGGGGTTTAGCTGCTACATCTAAGACACCTTGGAATTTTAGCTATAATATTTTTTCTACAATGTTTCAGAAGGAACAGATTGGAGGATATTTAGTAGACATATCAAGGTACGTTGGGTTCAAATTTCATCTCCTAAGACCTTATACTTTCAGAGATACAACCTGTACAAGATAGGGTTCTAGAATCATCCTGATCCGAGTCATTTCTGAATTTTCTCTATAAAAACGTTTCTGTAATGTTTCAGACCCTAAACTATAGAGGATATTCACAAAAATTAGTAAGGTATCTTTCGTAAAAATTTCAGCTTCTGGTTTATCTCAAATTTGTATATACACCATGTGTAAGATAGGGTATCTGACTAGTCCTATTGACTAGTATCAAGAAGGTGTTCCAGGTAAAACAATCATAACTTATTCCTAGAGAATCCAAATTGAGCGAGACTAGTTTCTTTGGATCTCAGACAGTCTACAGTATTTCTGGTATAAGTTTCAGAATTTTATATCAATTATTTTGTGCAAGGAACGCTATACAAGTGAGATATCTTGGAAAGGCCAAAAATTGAGAAGTTGTGGGGTGGGGAAGTTACCAAAATTCCACTTGGCACATCCAATTTTGATCATACCTATGGCATTGCAGAGAATAAATATTAGAGAACTACATAAAATAAAGTTTCATACCCAAAAGGGCCGAAACTTGGTATATACAACAGAAGAAATATTGTCTAGCAGAACCACCTCAAAATCAAGGTTCGAAAGTGATACTTGGCCAACATGCCACCCAAAAAGGGAACTTCTACACCAAATAAGCCTCCAGACAATCCTACTTGGACTCTTTATGAAGGTGAAGAAATGCGTAGGGAAATAAATGATTTACAAAAGAATATAGTAACAAAAGATGAAATACAACAGATGGAAGCTAAGTTGGAGGCAAAGATGGATGGTTTAAAAGAGGAGAACATGGAAGTATTGAAAAATTTCGTAACAGAGAAGACACCTGAAAGTGAAAATGCATCCCATGAAATTCATGATGAGGACACAAGGAAGGTGAATCAAGAATGGATAAACTCCAACTTTGGGTTGAAGACCAACCACGTTCCTAGGATCGATTTGAGGAAGTTTGATGGCAAGGACCCAATCACATAGATACTTCAGATGGAGCAATTCTTTGATCTACATAATGTGCCACATACACAAAAGGTACAAATTGTTTCCTTATATTTAGAACCTAATCAATTTGCATGGTATCAGTGGCTTTGTTCTATCAAATGACTCGTCACTTGGACAATTTTCATGAAATAAATGATAGAACACTATGAGGATACAAGGAGAAATACCTTCTTTAGCCAATTGATAAATCTCAAGAAAAAGGGTTTAGTTACCGAGAACATTGAGAACTTCCAAATATTGAATATAAATGTAACCGATATTTCAGATGAGCACTTGATTAATGTATTGATAGGAAATTTAAAGGATAACATTCAACATGAGGTTCACCTTTGGGAACCCAAATCATTGGAGAATGTATTTAAGGTGGCAAGAAATGTTGAAAGTAAAAATATGGCTATGGCTACTAGAAGGACCAATGCTAACATCTATAGAGAGAACAATGTTACTTCTTCTAAAACACCTCAACCTACAAGTTTGACACCTCAACAATTGGAGGGAAGAAAAGAAAAAGGTTTATGCTTTAATTATGACAGCAAGTACAGTAAGGGACATAAGTGTGGTGAGAAGAAATTATTATACATAGATTGTGAAGAGGAAGAAGAAGAAGAAGAAGAACCATCTCAAGATGGAAACGTAGAAGAAATTTTTTCTAAAGAGTTGACTCCCATGATATCGTGTAATGCATTTGCTAGAATTAGCACTCATCAAACCCTCAGGATCGAAGGATACATAAAAAATAAAAAGGAAATAGTCCTAATTGATTCTGGCAGTACTCATAATTTCATTCACTATAAATTAGCCAAAGCTCTCAATTTCTTTGTATATACAACACCAGAGTTTCAAGTAATGATTGCAGATGGAGGAACTATCAATTGCTTAAGAAAATGAAATAAGATCAATCTTACTATGGGGTAATATGTAATGAATATTCTAATGATTTCTATACCCATGGGTGGTGCAGATGTTGTACTAGGAATCCAATGGTTACAATCATTAGGAACAATGGCTTTTAATTTTCAAGAACTTTTCATGAAATTTTCATTGCAAGGAAAATAAATTGAGTTAAGACATATAACAGGGAAACCCAGTAAGGTGATAATCTCTAATGGCATGAAAAGA
The DNA here is from genome assembly GCA_010110895.2 of Picea sitchensis. Lineage (NCBI taxonomy): Eukaryota > Viridiplantae > Streptophyta > Pinopsida > Pinales > Pinaceae > Picea > Picea sitchensis. The sequence continues at coordinate 147,638 of SNQJ01S0011031.1, forward strand.
TTATTGAAAAAGGGGCATCAAGGTATTATTGCACAACTATGCTGACTATATTTTCAAACATCTAACCCATCTATTCCTCAAGATCTCCAAAGGATCATTGATAAGCATTCCAAAGTATTTGAAGATATTCTCAAAGGTCTCCCCCCCACTCGAAATCATGATCATGAGATTCACCTAATTCCTGGGAATGTTCCTCCTAACATCAAGCCATACAAATACCCTTATGCCCAGAAGAGTGAAATTGAGCACATGGTTGAAGAAATGTTATAGGTTGGCATTATTAGACCTAGCGAAAGTTCTTACTCTGCACCAATGGTAAATGTATTCAAGAAAGATAGCTCATGGCGTATGTGTCCATATTATAGAGGGCTCAACAAAATCACTATTAAAGATAAGCTTCCCATTCCCGTCATTGATGAATTGTTAGATGAACTAAATGGAGCAATCTATTTCACAAAATTGGATCTTCGTTCACGGTATCATCAGATCAGAATGAAGGAAGAAGATATCCCAAAAACAACATTCTGAACTCATGAAGGCCATTATGAATTTTTGGTCATGCCTTTTGGCCTTACAAATGCACCTTCCANCTTGTGCGACATGTTGACAAGGTGCTACAACTAATAAAGGAGAAACAACTCTATGCCAAACCATCCAAATGTTTCTTTGGAGTAAAGGAGGTAGAGTATTTGGGTCATATTGTATCTCATGAAGGTGTCAAGGTAGACCCTAACAAGATTAAGGCCATGATGGACTGGTCGATTCCCAAAACATTCTAGAATATTAGAGGATTTTTGGGTTTGATAGGTTACTATCGCAAGTTTGTTCGTAAATATGGAAGAATAGTAGAACCTTTAATGACACTAATTAAGAAGTATGCATTTTCATGGACTCGAGAGGAAACTAAAGATTTTGAACAACTTAAAGAGGTGATGTGAAAATCTCCTATCTTGACGACTCCAGATTTCACAAAAACCTTTATTGTGGAATGTGTTGCCTCGGTAAATGGAATTAGTGTTGTCCTAATGCATGAAGGAAGGCCCCTAGATTTTGAAAGTTGACCACTCAAGGGAAAGGACTTACACAAACCCATTTATGAGAAGGAAATGATGGAAATACTACATGCATTGAAGAAATGGCATCCTTACCTAATAGGTAGGCACTTCAAGATCAAAAGAGATCATGATAGTCTTAAATACTTCTTGGAACAAAGACTATCTTCAGAAGAACAACAAAAATGGGTAACTAAGATATTAGGTTATGATTTTGAAATCGTCTATAAAAAGGGGAAGCAAAATGTTGTGGTAGATGCACTCTCAAGAACGGATGAAGATGTTGAGTCCTTTCTCCATGTTATCTCGATCATCCAACTAGATTGGATAATAGAAGCAAGGGATGAATGGAAGAATGATGAAAAAGTGTGGACTCTCATTCAAAGGTTGCAGTAGGATTCCAGAGCATCATATACATTTACATGGAAAAATGATTCACTATGGTACACATATTGCTTATATTTATGTAAGAACTCCCAACTCAAACAAAAGGTACTATTGGAAATGCACGCCTCTCCAGTAGGAGGGCACTTGGGATTTTTGAAGACATACCATAGAGTCAAGAAGGATTTTTTTTGGGATGGCCTTAAAACTGATGTTCAAAGGTTTGTGGCAAAATGCATGTTTTTCCAACAAAATAAGGTGGAAGCAATTAAGACCCTAGGCATTTTACAATCATTATCCATCCCAAGTCATTGCTAGCAGGAGGTTTCCATGGCTTTTATCATAGGGTGACCAAAGTATGAAGGAAAGAGCGTCATAATGGTGTTTTTTGATAGAATGACCAAGTACGCACACTTTTGTGCACTCTCCCATCCCTTCAAAGCTAGTACAGTTGCCACCACATTCACGGAGGCAATTCAAAATCTACATGGCAGCCCAAAGATTATTGTAAGTGACAGAGATCCCATCTTCACTAGACATTTTTGGATAGAATTATTTTCTTGTTTGGGTACTCAATTGGCTCATAGCTCATCCTATCATCCTCAATCTGATGGACAAACTAAGATAGTGAACAAATTTATGGAAGTCTACGTTCGTTGCTTTGTCTCTGATAAACAAACACAATGGCTCAAATGGTTACCCTTGGAAGAATGGTGGTATAACACTTCCTTTCATACTGCAACAAAAATGACACCATTTATGGCACTTTATGCATACCACTCTCCTTCCATCACTTCTTCTCTAAAATAAAAATCTAAGGTTCAAGCAGTGGAAGATCACATCAAGAATCAACAACAAGTTCTCCAAATCTTAAAGGACAACCTGACCATTGCACATAATTGCATGAAACAACAAGCAGATAAACATCGTAGTGAAAGAAGTTTTGAAGTAGGGGATTGGGTGTTTTTAAGACTACAACCATACAAAAAGATGTCCTTCAAGAAAGCTAAAAAGAATAATAAATTATCACCAAAGTACTATGGCCCTTATAAGGTGTTGCAAAAGATTGGTACTATGGCATACAAATTGGAGTTGCCTCCATATTCATGAGTACACCCAGTTTTTGATGTTTCATTCTTAAAGAATATTATAGGTGACAAGATCCCAGTTCAAACTATATTTTCAGAACTTGACGAGGAAGGAAAAAGCATATTGGAGCTTGAAGCCATCACTGACACAAGAATTCACCAGCTGAGGAATAGATCCATTTCAGAGTATCTCATTAAATCGAGGTAACTATCGGCTGAAGAGTCCACTTGGGAAGATGAGTCTTTTATACAGAAGCATTCAGAGTTACTCAAGCATTGCGGACAACACTTTTCTGAAGGGGATATGCATGTTAATCCCTAATATTGGCTCGTTACCCCTTAATTGGGGCATATTATATTAGTAATGCTATTTTATTTATGTCAGCTTTAGGCCATTAGTTGTAATTATACCTCCTAGTCTCCTATATATACCAAGGAGAAATTTTCATGTTGAATCATCTTGTACTTGAACATTTAAGTAGGGTAAAAGGAGGTTACCACCTCAAAGAGGCTTATTATCTTAAATTATCTCCTTTTCAAGGCATTGAGTACTTTTTCTGAGGTTTTTCTATGCTATATTGATATTTGGTTCTTAACACCGAGATGGAACATGGCATAGGGAAAAGGGAATATGCATATCTAAAAGAGTAGCAACCCAGAAATAAAAAAATACAAAACATAAATAAAACCAAAATACTTCTCTGCAAAAAATTTTAAAAATACGTATTCAAACTTTATACCTCCGGATCTGACTGTAATGGCCATATCTTCGGCAAACAAAAACCTTTTCGAGTGAAACGAAAAGTGTTGTTGAATGAAACGAGTGCCCCAGATGTAATGGAATAGTTATATAAACCCATAAATGTATGGAAATGACTTAAAATGGATATGAGTCAACTCGACTTCACGATCTCGGTCTACAATAGGAGCGAGGCTTCAAATAGGCTTTGATACCATGTTCGACAAAACAAGTATTCCAACAGAGGATGAATACCTTCAATAACCACTCAAATAACTGGATCAAATATCAATACACTGATGTTTTCACATGGTAAAACCCCTATGAGGGAACATCCACAGCCCCAGCCAATGCGACCACTTGGAGTAGTTTATTAATGCAAAGAAAAAGATTACAGAGAGATTTTACAAGAGAGTTTCTCACAATCGATCATTAGAAAATGACCCTCCATGTTATTTAAATAGATATCATGGACCAATCGGGTGTTAATCCATAGATCAATGGCTGTTAATATCGAGGAGAGTATGAACTGTCAGATCACTCTATGTCGGGAACATACCATGACCATCAGATTTCCTAACTAGAAATGCAAACTAATGCATACTAAAGAAATGACGCAGATGCAATTCATGCACCCTACGTCCGCTCATAGGATCGATAAAATTCTCCTTTGAGCCGAATTAGCTCTTCTGATTCCCTAATGGAATCTCTGTTGAAAACATGATCCACAGGTCCTTCTTTCTCCCTCACGGCCTTCTGCATTCAACCATGATCTTCCCCGACTCAATATCGGGTTTCGGGGTTTCGTGATCCCCAATGTCACGAGTTCTTGACCTCTCGAACTCCCGATCTCTGATTTGCCGATGCACGACTCTTTTGGCCTTATCCCATCCTGGCTATGCCCTGGTCCATGCGACCGTTTTCCATAAGACCACAAACTTATATCCTCCTTTCGTCAGGGTTTCATACTTTCAAGTGTCGAAGAACACTTGTCCTCAGGATCCGCGATCCTCTTAATCTCGATTCGCTCCAACTTCCACTAGTCCCCTGGGCTAGACCTTTGGTCCACGTGACCACTAATTCACAAGACCGCAGCCTTGTCTCCTATCAAGGTTTCGGTCTTTCTTATGCCAAAATGTACATGTCCTCAGGACTCACGAAATGTCGAATCCCAATTCTTCGCTATGTCGATAGATGACCTCCCTTTCGGGACTTTCCCTGATGGTGCTCGATTTATACCCCATGTCCTCCTCTAATGGAGGGTTCAGATCCAACCTCGGAATATCACGACTTATGATGCTCCAATCACAATATTTTACTATCAATTCAAAACCCCGGTAGTCGATATACCGACGGGTCACTCGATCATCGCCACATGTCCCCACAATGGATGGTCCAGATCGTTCTCGAGACTTCTACCATGAAATTTATTGATCTCGTGTCATCGAGATCTCTGATATCCTGATATACAAAACCCCGATGAGTCAACCCTCCTTTCGAGATTTCTCCTCTTCTATTCACAAAGCCTTAACTCCCTCGCAACTCCGACAAATCCGACGGCTGATGGGTATATTCTCAAGGTCTGACGGCTCAGATCATTTATTCCTTTGCGCTCCTCCTGATTCTCCCTGGACACAAAAACCAACGGTCCTGATCTTGATCTCCAGTCGATCTGACGGCTGCTATGCTCCCTCCTGAGATTTTGTGCTTTCCTACTGCACTTGGAAGAATTCCAAGTTCTCAAAGGCCTCGACCTTTGTCCTCTTTTCCCTCTACGAACTCCTTTACCTGAGTTCTTGTTGGGCGTTCTCCTCAATGTTGACCCCTCTTGATCTTTTCTTCAAATCTTTGAATATTTGACCTCTACGTCCTGTAGAGTCTTCGCGCATACACCACGTTGTCTCTCCTAAGCTTCTCAAATGCTCAGACCCCTAAGGGATTTTATCCTTCTTCCTTCTCTCTCAGCTGGAGAATGTAATTCCATCCTGACAATCCTTCTACTCAAGAAACCTCTTGCTGAGACTTTCAGGGTGTTCAACAACCCTGTGAAGATCCATCAGTGGACTCTTCCTTCACAATACAGAACTCAAAGAGTTTTCTTCTCTTATGTGCCTTTCTGCACGCTTACTTGATGCCCACCTAGAAGAGTATCCTCTCCTTTCATTCGCTCAATGCCCACCTGGAAGAGCTCTCAGAATCCTCAGTTATTCTATTTCTTCTTGAACTCACAGAAGATTTCCTCTCGATGCACCTCTATGCATGTGCTCAATGACAACTTGGCAGAGCTCTACAGAACTCACAACAGAGTTTTTGTCTGCAACTGTGTCTCTCATACATAGCCTGGCCTCCTGAGGTGTTCAACAACCTCAAAGGTCTTCCTCTCCTGAGTTGTTGACTCAAGATCCTATGTCGCAGCATGTCTCTGTCTGAATTTGTATAATTCAGAAGTGCATCCTCTGTGCACGGCTCTCAGAACCCGCAGCGTTTTGTCACACCCTCCTGGTATGAAGCCTCAAATACCTTCACCTGAAATCAAACACACTCCTGCAAATGCATGATAATAGCATACATTCATATCATATGAAGAACACTCACAGACATTCACATAACACACAGTAATGCAGGAAAAACTGCTATGTGTATTAAATATGGAAAATGCCTATATTTACAATGTGTTCCTGAGAACTTCATCCATGTACCTCTGCCACTTCCTCACCACAGTAGATTCTGTGAAGCCCCTTGCTTCTAGGAGTCGCGTCTGTAACGACCCTAATTGAATAAATGATTAAATATTACAAAAAAAAAACAGTTAAAGAAAACAAGCATGATTAATTATGTGATAATCAAACTGAAGAATGCATTTAATGAACTGTGACAGAAATTAAGGGAAAAGAAATAAAATAATGTAAGAAA
>SNQJ01S0011031.1:157386-179276 GCA_010110895.2 Picea sitchensis
GTCCATTTGTATTTATTTTTCATTTGTTTTATATGCTCATAGTTTTTATTTGTTTTAGTTTAATTCTTGTTTATAACTTTGTAGTTTCTCTTTCTAACCTTTCCTTTTACAACTGTCATGCCTAGCAGAGCCCAACTGGGCATTTAAGCACTCTTAATTTGCTCACCTAGTGACTAATTGGGTGCAAACAATAATATTGATGAATGTCTATCCAAACAATATGTTTTGTCTCAGATGAAAGACTTAGGGTCGGATGTTGAATGTGACATTGATTCAAAGATAAAAAATGGAAAATGGATCATTGACGTAGAATCAAGTGTCACCATCGCTACCACAAAATTGCATCCAGAGTAACCATAGGAGCGTAGAGAATGGGAGAACCTCTTCCACTAACATATGTGGGTGAAGGGAACTCCAATATATTTCATTGTTGACAGTGGTATCCATAAGAACCAAATATTAACATAGGTTTTCAAGAGGAAAGACCTAAAAAATATGATGCATCCTCATCCATACACCATCAGTTGCCTCAACCAAGGATGATACATCCTCATCAACCAACAATGTCACTTGCACTATGAGATGAAACCCTTAAAAGATGAGGTATTATGTGATGTTTCCCACCTTGAATTTTTTGATGTTTTTTAGGACAACCATATATGTGGAAGAATCATGTTGTTTATGAATCTAGGCCCTGTAGTGTCATTATTACTTTTGGATATCAACTCTATAGGGTACCAGAGGTAGTCTCGTCTACTACAATCTCTTTGATCTATGAAAATAAGTGAAGACATGGGGGATTCACCTTGTTGGATGATATCTTATCATTTTCATCCATAAATGGTTTTTTAAATTATGAAAAATAAATTCAATATATTCTAGGTATTTTGGGGGGGGTGTGGGGTATGAGGGGGTTTATATGTATTAGGGAGTATAGGGAGGGTATATAGTAAAAATATGGGTTTCTTTTATTGGAAATATGTATTGGGAGGGGGGATCTAAAAAAGTATTTGGGAGGTATTTATCAATTTCTAGTGAAATTAGGGGTATTATTTAATATCTCGCAAATGAAGGCACTATGTCAGAGGTTCACTGAGTGAAGACCCCATGAGTGAAAAAATTTGGTCTCTCAAACCGGGATATTTTTCCTCTTTATGGTTCAGTCGATAGGTGAATGGAAGGTCATTGCAACTGCCAAAACCTCTGCACAGGCTCTTTCTACATAACAAAAATAGGTGGACAAGATAGTAGAAGAGAACAAACACATATTTTCCTTTCCTACTAGGGTTCCTATGCACTATTAGGTAAATCATTCAATTGATTTGAAACTTGGTTCTCCTCTTCCTAATGGAGCTATGTACAAGAGTTTTTTTATGGAGAATGAAGAAATAGAATGTCATATGCAAGAGCTAATTATGAAGGGCCACATCAAACCAAGCTCCTCAACTTACAAGAGGCAAATTTTTCTAGTGCAAAAGATAGATGGGACATGAATTTTTTTTATTCATTATAGATCCTTGGACAATTTCAAAGTAAAGAACCAATACCAAATACCCTATATTTATGATCTTCTCAATTATCTCAAGGGAACCAAATTTTTCAGTAAGATTGATATGAATTTAGGCTACCACTGGGTCTCGATTGAGAAAACTGATGTATAGAAGAAAACCTTGAAGTCTAAAGAAGGTATCTTTGAGTGACTAGTCATGCCTTTCATCATGAATAATTCCCCAACCAAATTCATCAGGGTGATGGATGAAATATTATGTTCATTCACAAAATCCTTTGTGGTCTTATATCTGGATGAAATCCTCATCTTTAGAAAAAATTGGGAGGAACATTTGAAGCATATACAACAGGTCTTGGGAATCCCACAATAACACAAGTTATATGACAATTTGGAGAAGTGTTCCTTCGGCATGCAAATAATCCAATATTTGGGATACATCATGGATGATAAAGGTGTGCATGTGGATCCAACCAAGATCCAAGTCATTTGTGATTGTCCAACACTGAAGAAATTGATCGATCTCTGAATCTTCTTGGGCCTTTCCAACTTCTACCATCATTTTATGTAGGGGTTCTCTCACATCGCTTGGGACCTAAGTATAACATTCTCAAACCCCTAAGTATCCTTTTAAGTGATTGGGTAGTAAAATATTTATTTTTCTCAATCATTTCAAAATATCTTGTTGAGGGAACCATTATATTCTTCTCGTCAAGAGATTTCCAACAACTATCACCATGCTACAAACTGAGCTCTGGATCAAAAGTTATGACCCTTTAAGGTTTCAAGGTCCTTAATCACCATATATACCTCATTTCAAGATGGAATCAACATGACTACTACCACATGTGTCATATAACCTAGTGATGTCACAACATCTTCCACCTATCCCATAAAATCCTTGATCTATCCCTTTCTCCAAATCAATGGTTAGGATCCATTCGAAGTTATCCACTTGTGTAACAGTTAATGTCTGTTTCGCTTTCGTTTCTTCCCTGGATATTTATGGTACCTTCCAATATTGACGATTGAGATCACATCTATCCATTATGCCAACTAATGACCCTAGTAAGATTTTGCAGTCCCTTCGTCAGAGATCAGACTCAATCACTCCAATAGGCCAACTCCGAAGGCTGGTCAGGATCTTCCCATACCCATTATCTTTGAAGAGTAAGATAATTCCACCTATCCTGGGAGTTTAATGTTGACATGGCCCATGATTGTATTTCTCTACAAAATCATAGGAAGCCATGTGGTCATCTCTAGAGATGCTAGTCTTGTGACATCATGCTTCCTTTGTCCTCTCCCATACAATTCTTGTACCTTTCGACGCTTGAGATCACTCCCCAACTAGTCATCGATCTATAGTCCATATTGCCTCTCGGATTATTTCTACTTTGACATCCAAGAAAAGTCTGACTGCTAGAATCTGATGTTTTTCACCACATGGAATCCTAGGCCACCTTGTACCTGCAATATAGGCATTTATTTCCATGTGTACCAGCCACCTGGCACGACATGGGGCACACACTTTCACATGAAAGTCTACCTCAAAGGGACAAAAATTTGTGACACATGGCACAATATTTACTTGAGACATGGCACCATCCACATCATAAAACATGGGATGAGGTGGGTCTACACATCATCACATGGTATTTTTTTATATCTTCCATTTGTTTTCACGTGTCCCAAACACATTGGTTGGGGTGATGTCATTCCCATTACCGCTTGTTAAGCCCTAATATTGTCTCATTACCCCTTAATTGGGGCCTATTACATCAGTAATGTTATTTTATTTATGTCGGCTTTATTCCATTAGTTGTAATTTTACCTTCTAGTCTCCTGTATATACCAAGGAGACATTTTCATTTGGAATCATCTTGTACTTGAACATTTATGTGGGGTAAAAGGAGGTTTCCCCCTTGAAGAGGATTATTATCTGAAATTATATATTTTTCAAGATGTTGAGTACTTATTTTGAGGTTTTTTTATGCTATATTGATATTTGGTTCTTAACATATGGTTTCAAAGCTCAAGGTCTTGGGGTCTCGCTGCTACATCTGAGACACCTTGGAATTTTTGCTATCAATTTTTTTCTACAAAATTTTAGAAGGAAATTCTTGGAGGATATTTATTATACAGATCAAGGTACGTTGGGTTAAAATTTAAGCTCCTGAGGCCTTATACATTCGGAGATACAACCTGTGCAATATAGGTTTTTGGAATCATCCTGAACTGAGTCATTGCATAATTTTTTCTATAAAAAATTTCTTGTAACATTTCAGACCCTAAAATCTGAAGGCTATTCAAAAAAATTAGTAAGTTATCTATGGTAAAAATTTCATATTTTGGGTTATCTTACATTTGTAGATACACCCTGTAGAAGATAGGGTATCTGGCTAGTCCTATTGACTAGTGTCAAGAAGGTGTTCCAGGTAAAACAATCATACATTATTCTTAGAGTATCCAAATTGAGTGAGACTAGTTTCATTGGATAGTGAACAATCTATAGTATTGATGGTACGTGTTTCAAAATTTTATATCAATTATTTTGTGTGGGGCACACTATACAAGTGAGATCTCCTGGAAAGTCCAAAAATAAGCAAGTTGTGGGAAAGTTACCATAAATTCCACTTGGCACATCCAATTTTGATCAGACCTATGGCATTGCAGAGAATAAATATTAGAGAACTACATAAAATAAAGTTTCATACCCAAAAGGGCCAAGACTTGGGAGATACAATAGAAGAAATATTCTCTGGTAGAACCACCTCAAAATCAAGGTTCAAAAGTGATACTTGGCCAACATGCCACCCAAAAAGGGAACTTCCACACCAAATAAGCCTCCAGACAATCCTACTTGGACTCTTGATGAAGATGAAGAAATGTGTAGGGACATAAATTATTTACAAAAGAATATAGTAACAAAAGATGAAGTACAAGAGATGGAAGCTAAGTTGGAGGCAAAGATGGATGGTTTAAAATAGGAGATCATAGAAGTATTGAAAAATTTCGTAATAGAGAAGACACATGAAAGTAAAAATGCATCCCATGAAATTCATGATGAGGATTCTTGAGCTCCAATTTTTCCATGTTTTCCGTTGTACAAAATCATTCATTATTACACCTTTTCCCACATTTTGTTGTCAATACACACCATAAACCCTAATTAAATACCATCATTCATCATTTTATCTAGTGTTGTTAATACATTATCTTTTCTATCTTTTTAGTGGTTAAAATATGATTATATCATGATTTACTTATGACTGTTTTTGAAGTGTGATTCATGCACTAGAACAATGAACATTCTTTTACCATTACTGTAGTTCAGCATTCCCACTCAACACTCTCATTCTGGTACCAGTCATTGTTTATCATATTCGCGTGCTTTTTCAAAAAATTCAGAAACATGGGTTTTCTCCAAAGTGATGTTGACATGCAGAATTTTGTGCCAAAATCTACCCAAGTTGCACGTGTGGACCTCCATCTTAGGGGGAATAATTCATCCAAATCAATAAAAGTTCTAGACAATCAACTTTGCCCTCCATTTTCATGCACATGAAGACAAATTCAAAGAATCTGGAACATGGGTTTTGTTTCTAGCATGGCAAATTGAGTCTCACATGAACCATTTTCTAAACAAATGAAAGGTTGAGAATTTATTGTTGGTTCTTCGATTGAAATTTTCACAAATTTTGGGATGCGCCCAGATTTGAAAACACCACGCCCAGATTTGATGACGTGGCCTTGAATTTGACGCCTTAGTTATCATATTATTTAAATTATCATGAGATACTTCATTGGTTGTAGCTAATTCTTTATTTTTATCCAAGAATATCTCACTCAAGAGAACGATGGATCGATGCATCCACGAATCTGGTTGATATGTTATGTATAAATATAATGTGATTATTGTAAGTAGGGGCAGATAGAAAACATTGTTGTTGTATGATTGTGAATTTGAATCTTTATATTCAATAAATAAAGGATTAATAATTGTTGTTTGTATTTTTGATCTGAGCTAACTCTCCAGGCACATTTCCCATGGTCGGGAAGGGCCCCTCGACCCATGTAATGTTCCTGATTTGTAATTTTTCTTAATTTTATTTCATTTGGTGTGCTATTTAGTTTTTTTTTTACATTGTTTTAGTCCACTAATTTTATTATGAATTTTTGTAGATCAATCTTCAAGATAGAGCACCTAACATTTATATTCCATTCTCTGCCCAATGTCTTTCCTTTTATTCAATGTACAACTTGTTTCCATTTCTAATTATAGAGAGCTCTATGTCCTCTACAATCATATCCAATTCACCTCCATTCTTGCTTCTTCCCATTCCTCTTCTTGAATGACTGCCACTCCACTGAAATTATTCATTTGTTTGTATATATCCTCAATGCTCATCTCGACCGCCAACTCGCCTCTTTCCCCTATACCTTCGATTCATCATCATGGATTTGGTTTTGTGGATCTATATTTAACCCTGTAAATTGTGTTTAATTATTACAGTTTTTTTTTCATGCATGTAATCTTATTAACATGTGAGAATATTAATCTCTTCACAATATAAATCGCTATATAGTGGTGTTATGTTAATACATTGTCTTGTTGTTGTGTGTGTATATTATTATTGTTCCTTTGTTTTGCTGTTATTTAATTATTGTTGTGTGTATTGTGATTTTCTATATATCATACGTTGTTTATTATGAGTTTGTTATGATAAGAATATATATTTTCTCACTCCGTTGTGCTTTGTTATATATTTGAATTTTTATGAGTTATATTGTTTCCATTGTATATATTATTTTGTTGTTAATCTACTATTTTGTTTTAGTATTTAATATATTCCATAGTGTTTTGTTTCACTATTAATATAATTGTTGTGTTACATTGTTTCTATTATTTATGTTTGTTTCATGTGCAAGTTATTTTATGTTGTATGAAGTAGCACTATTGTGATGTTAAGAGATATGAGTGAAAATGGAGTGTTAAACGAATGATCCACATGAAGAAATTCTATCCTTGTACATAAAAAAATCAACCCCGTGCTTACACAATGACTTTTCTTTCTATTTGTGGGTGTAATGTTTCTTGAAGACAAGTTTCTAAAGTGTGTTTCTTTGAATTCTTTACATTCCATTATTTTGTCAATATAGGGTTAATTAGGAGTTTGGTGGATTTTCTCTTAAAACTTGTAAGTTCCAATTTAGGTCAGTAGCACACATACATGAGGGTTTGAGTAACCTCATCCAACTGACTGATTTGAATTCTAGTTTGGGTAAATTCCACATTTACTTTCAGATTTCCTTGCTTGTTTATTTTGCGCACTTGATCTCATTTCTTGTACCTTGGATTCCTGCACTTTGATTTAAATCCCAACTTTGCTTTCATTCATTCCATTTTGAAGTGTGTTTGTCGGCTTTAGAATAGGCTAGACTAGGCTCTAATCCTACATTTCTTGTGCTTGCACCTCTAAGTCTACAACTCCCTGGTTGACAATTTAATGTTGGGAATTAATAGTGCATATATTTATCCCCACAAGGACACAAGGAAGGTGAATCAATAATGGAGAAACTCCAACTTTGGGTTGAAGACCAACCATGTTGCTAATATCGATATGAGAAAGTTTGATGGAAAGGACCCAATCACATGGATACTTCAGATGGAGAAATTCTTTGATCTACATAATGTGCCATATACACAAAAGGTACAAATTTCTTCTTTATATTTAGAACCCAATCAATTTGTATGGTATCGATGGCTTTGTTATCGCAAATCACTTGTCACTTGGACAATTTTCATGGAAGAAATGATAGCACACTATGAGGATATAAGGAGAAATATCTTCTTTAGCCAATTGATAAATCTCAACAAAAAGGGTTCAGTTACCGAGCACATCGAGAACTTCCAAATATTGAATATAAAGGTAACAAATATTCTAGAGGAGCACTTGATTGATGTATTCATAGGAACTTTAAAGGATAACATTCAACATGAAGTTCACCTTTGGGAACCCAAATCATTGGAGAATTCATTTAAGGTGGCAAGCAATGTTGAAAGTAAAAATATGGATATGGCTACTATAAGAACCAATCCTAACATCTATAGAGAGAAAAATTCTCCTTCTTGTAAAACACTTCAACAATTGGAGGAAAGAAAAGAAAAAAGGTTTATGCTTTAATTGTGACAGCAAGTACAGTAAGGGACATAAGTGTGGTGAGAAGAAATTATTCTACATAGATTGTGAAGAGGAAGAAGAAAAATAACAAGAACCAACTCAAGATGAAAATGGAGAAGCAATTTAGTCTGAAGAGTTGACTCCCACGATATCGTGTAATGAATTGGATCGAATTAGAACTCCTCAAACCCTCAAGATCGAAGAATACATCAAAAATAAAAAGGTAATAGTCCTAATTGACTTTGGTAGTACTCATAATTTCATTCACTATAAATTAGCCAAAGCTCTCAATTGCTTTGTATATCTAGCGTCAGAGTTTCATGTAATGATTGCAGATGGAGGAACTATCAATTTCTCAGGAAAATGTAATAATATCAATCTTACTATGGGGGAATATGTAATGAATATTCCAATGATTACTATACCCATGGGTGGTGTAGATGTTGTACTAGGAATCCAATGGTTACAATCATTAGGAACATGGGATTTTAATTTTCAAAAACTTTTCATGAAATTTTCATTGGAAGGAAAAGAAATTGAGTTAAGAGGTATCATAGGAAGCCCAGTAAGGTGATAATCTCTAATGGCATGACACAATTATTGAAAAAGGGACATCAAGGTGTTATTTCACAACTATTATCACTAGATGTTCAAACATCTAAGCCATCTATTCCTCAAGATATCCAAGGGATCATTGATAAGCATTCCAAAGTATTTGAAGATATTCCCAAATGTCTTCCACCCACTCAAGCTCATGATCATGAAATTCACCTAATTCCTGGGAGTGTTCCTCCTAACATCAGGCCATGCAAATACCCTTATGCCCAAAAGAGTGAAATTGAGCGCATGGTTGAATAAATGTTAGAGTTTGACATTATTAGACCTAGCCCCCAAAGTTATTACTCTGCACTAGTGGTAATGGTATTCAAGAAAGATAGCTCATGGTGATGTGTCCAGATTATAGAGAGCTAAAAAAGATCACTATTAAAGATAAGTTTCCCATTACCATCATTTATGAATTATTAGATGAACTACATGGAGCAATCTATTTCACAAAATTGGATCTTCGTTCACGGTATCATCATATTAGAATGGAGGAAGAAGATATCCCAAAAACAAAATTCTAAACTCATGAAGGCCATTATGAATTTTTGGTCATGCCTTTTGGCCTTACAAATGCACCTTCCACATTCCAAGGGTTGATGAATTCCATTTTCAAGCCCTTCCTTCGAAAATTTATGTTAGTATTTTTTGATGATATACTAATCTATAACAAGTCTTGGGAGGATCATGTGCGACATGTTGACAAGGTGCTACAACTACTAAAGGAGAAACAACTATATTCCAAACCACCCAAATGTTTCTTTTGAGTGAAGGAGGTAGAGTATTTGGGTCATATTGTATTTGATGAAGGTGTTAGGGTATAACCTAACAGGATTAAGGCCATGATGGACTGGCCGATTCCTAAAACATTGAAGAATCTTAGAGGATTTTTGGGTTTGATAGGTTACTACCGCAAGTTTGTTTGGCACTATGGAGGAATAGCAACAACTTTAATGGAACTAACTAAGAAGGATGCATTTTCATGGACTCCAGAGGCAACTAAACATTTTGAACAACTTAAAGAGGTGATGTGCAAATCTCTTGTCTTGACCACTCCAGACTTCACAAAAATCTTTATCGTGGAATGTGATGCCTCAGGAAATGGAATTGGTGTTATCCTAATGCAAGAAGGAAGGCCCTTATATTTTGAAAGTCGACCACTCAAGGGAAATGACTTACACAAACCCATTTATGAGAAGGAAATGATGGCAATACTACATGCATTGAAGAAATGGTGTCCTCACCTAATACGTAGGCACTTCAAGGTGAAAACAGATCATGATAGTCTTAAATACTTCTTGGAACAAAGAGTATGTTGATGAGAACAACAAAAATGGGTAACCAAAATATTGCGTTATGATTTTGAAATCGTCTATAAAAAGGGGAAGCAAACTGTTGTGGTAGATGCACTCTCAAGAAAGGATGAGGATGTTGAGTCCTTTTTCTATTCTATCTCAATCATCCAACCCGATTGGATAATAGAAGAAAGGGATGAATGTAAGAATGACGAAAAAGTGTGGACTCTCATTCAAAGGTTGCAACAGGATTCTAGTGCATCAGATACATTTACATGGAAAAATGATTCACTATGGTACAAAGATCGCTTATATTTATGTAAGATCTCCCAACTCAAACAAAAGATACTATTGGAATTGCACACCTTTCCAGTACGAGGGCAATCGGGATTTTTGAAAACCTACCATAGAGTCAAGAAGATTTTTTTTTGGGATGGCCTTAAAACTGATGTTCAAAGGTTTGTGGAAGAATTTTTGGTTTGAAAACAAAATAAGGTGGAAACAATTAAGACCCCAGGTCTTTTACAACCATTAGCCATCCCAAGTTAGCGTTGGGAGGAGATTTCCATGGATTTCATCACAGGGTTACTGAAGTCTAAAGGAAAGAGTGTCATCATGGTCATTGTTGATAGACTGACCAAGTATGCACACTTTTGTGCACTCTCTCATCCCTTCAAAGATAGTACAATTTCCACTGCATTCATGGAGATATTTCAAAAGCTACATGGTAGCCCAAAGAATATTGTAAGTGACAGAGATCCCATATTCACTGGACATTTTTAGACATAATTATTTTCTTTTTTTGGGTACTCAATTGGCTCATAGCCCATCCTATCATCCTCAATCCGATGGACAAACCGAGATAGTGAACAAATGTCTAGAAGTCTACCTTCGTTGCTTTGTCTTTGATGAACAAACATAATGGCTCAAATGTTTACCCTTGGCAGAATGGTGGTATAACACTTCCTTTCATACTGCAACAAAAATGAAACCATTTATGACACTCTATGGATACCACCCTCCTTCAATCACTTTTTATCTAAAATAAAAATCTAAGGTTCAAGAAGTGGAAGATCACATCGAGCATCAACAACAAAATCTCCAAATTTTAAAGGACAACATGACCATGGCACACAATCACATGAAACAACAAGAAAATCAACATCATAGTGAAATAGCTTTTGATGTAGGGGATTGGGTGTTTTTAAGACTACAACGATATAAATAGATGTCCCTCAAGAAATCCAAGAAGGATAATAAATGATCACCAAAGTACTATGGCCCTTATAAGGTGTTGCAAAAGATTGGTACTATGGTATACAAATTGGAGTTGCCTGCATCTTCATGAGTACACCTAGTTTTTGATGTTTCATGCTTAAGTAAGGTTATAGCCAACAAGATCCCAGTTCAAACTATATTTCTAGAACTTGATGAGGAAGGAAAAATAATATTGGAGCCTAAATCCATCACTGACACAACAATTTGCCAACTGAGGAATAGATCCATTTCAAAGTATCTCATTAAATGGAGGAAACTACTAGTTGAAGATTCCACTTGGGAAGATGATTCTGTTATACAGAAGCATCCAGAGTTACTCAAGTGTTGCGAACAACACTTGTATCAAGGGGAGGGGCATGTTAAGCCCTAATATTGGCTCATTACCCCTTAATTGGGGCATATTACATTAGTAATGTTATTTTATTTATGTTGGCTTTATTCCATTAGTCGTAATTTTACCTCCTAGTCTCCTATATATACCAAGGAGACATTTTCATTTGGATTCATATTGTACTTGATTATTTATGTGGGGTAAAAGGAGGTTGCCCCCAGGAAGAGGATTATTATCTGAAATTATATCTTTTTCAAGGCCTTGAGTACTTATTCTAAGTTTTTTCTATGCTATATTTATATTTGGTTTTTAACACTGCCATTCACCAAGGAACATGTTAGATATCAGTGACAGATCGATGACTATGATCAAATTTCTCTCTCACGTCGATCAACGACCCATATTTTCCCTCTGAGTCCCTCCTTCGGAGTGCATATCCTCTAGGATTGAAGATTACCTTGAATGGTATCCTCTCATGGATGTCTTGGATTTTTTGTCTTTCCATTTCGATAGTCTATATCTAATGATTTGCTTACATTGACCAAGGATCCAGATATAACCAATTGAACCAAATCGATAACCACGATTCTTTGAGGTAAAAAAATGGTTTATCACTCACCAAGGATATTGTTGGACCTTTACCCCAAATTTAAAGCTCAACTCAAATCTATCCTTACTCTGATCAATGGTGTAGTTCAACCCTCAGAGTCTCCTCCATCAGAGTTCACCTTAGGGACTTACTTCGATCAATACCATGTGATGAATGAATAGGATCTATTATCTTTCCATATCGATGATCATGATTTAATCCTTCCCATATCACAACTGAGGGTTCAGATCCAACCATCACACCAAATCGATGCCCAGGATCCTTCGAGGAAAAAAAAAGGTTTTTATCTAGATTATTAGTCTAGTTCAAGACTTAGTCAATTTTATGAAGAGTACTTGAGTCCTTTCAATACTTAACAAGTTTCAAGAGTTATCACCTTGGTCCATGGAATTCCTTTTCCTACCCAAGTTACCTACGTGTCATATTATCTCGCAAGGTTCCTTTCTTGCAGAGCTCCAAACACTGTGATACACAGGTTCACACACACACACACATAAAATCACCACAACACATACAATAAGTAGTGATTATGGTTCATATTTCAAATTAAGACATAAAAAATATTTATATTATTTTCATACTCAAAGAAGTATGTAATTTGTGTCCTTCAATAGTTACCCATTTCACAAGATTATCATAGTCAAATACTCACAACTACATTACTAAAGACAAAGAATGTTTGTAACCAAGGAAAAAATACTTTCATGCAGATATATTTCATTCAAATTCAAGGTTATTTCTAGGAATATATATTAAACTCACAAGTCAGGTATTCATGTCCGAAAATCACCATGTAAAGCTTTCAAATACATACATATTCAATTCAATGTACAGAAAGATAAACATGTTACTCATATAAAATTTAGAATATGATGTTGACTAATAAATGGCATGTCTCTCTCCACCCAACCATAGGAAAAGTTTCACCAGTCACCGCTACAACTAGCCACCCCCAAGCCAGGGTATGATGCCACGAGAGGATATCTAGTTTTTCAACAAGTTTCCAGGGAGTAACTATTACTTCTACACTTATGTTTTTCCTTTTTCTCACACCAAAAAGTTCTCTCTCTCTCTCTCCACTCCCGTGCTAAATATATTTCCCAATCATGTGTATGTTTTTCTCTCCCCCTTTCCCTTACTGTCCTTTGACCCTTTCCTTTTTGTGTATTCTTCCCCCATACCTTATGGGTCACATCAAAATCTTCTCGATGGGTACTCTTCCCATCCTTCATTGATTCTCTAAGGGGACTACCCAACTACCATCTTGAATGGTAATAAAATCTATGGGGATAAGGATAGTTCATGGTTTCCATTGTTTTAAATTGACAAGATACGACCTGACAGGGTCACTTCAACTAGTAATAACTTCCCTCTTGCACCATTCTTCTCATGACATCACAACCAATGAAGGAAATCCTTTCAACAATACTTCAATATCTCCTTGTTTAATTAGTAACCAAATATTTACATTACACAATTTATCAAAGGTCCATTGTATTCCAATGATCACATAAAAATTTAGTCTATAGTTTTGGTCATGATAATAGTTATAAATATAGAATAGGGGAAACAAGGGTGTTTCATTAAGCCCGGTGACCAAGGGTGGAACGAAGGCCAAGTTGTCTAGGTTGTGTCCCAATATAAATTATTTTAGGATTTTAAATTATGCCTCTTCTTAGAACCAATCCTTATTATTCCAAACCTAGAACAACCATTTGAGATTCAGACACATGCTTTAGATTATGTTATCATTTCATTCCTCACTCATGATGGGCATCTAGTATCATATCACAGTGAAACACTATCTGATTTTGTTTGAAGATACCCCACCTATCACAAAGATATGGAATCCATTGTGAAAGAATGTTAACAATGGAAGCATTACATTTTGGGGAAGGAAATGATCATCCACACTAATTATAGGCCTCTGCAATTCATGTTGACACAAGGAAAGTTACATAATTACCACCATCAAAAGTGGTCCATGTAACTGCAAAAATTCCACTTGAACATCAAGTACAAAAGGGAAAACAACAACCATCTCATAAATTCCATCAGTCAACGCCCGATTGTTGTGCTAACAAAAAATATTAAATCCTGTGAGCATGAGATATATGGGTGGCCACAATTATACAATAATGAATTTGACTTTGATGCTACTTATCAGAACAATGAGTGGAGGAAAAATATTTCCAGACTTTTATCTCTAGGATGGATTTCTATTATATCTAATCCATATCTGTGATCCTTCAAGAAAGAGTGAAAACATGATCTAGGAATCACATTACAAATGGGTAGCCAGAAAGTTTGGTGTAGACAAAACAATGGGAGTACCACAAAATAATTTTTATTGGCGGAGGATTTGACATGATGTCCACAAGTACATCAGATCTTGGACTTCCTACGACATTTCCAAGCCCTCCATCAAGAAACATGGGCTATACACCCCTCTTCCTACTCCAGATAGGCCTTGGGAGTCCATATCCATGGAATACATGTCCATTATAACTTCAAACAAGCATTTGAGTGACCATGTCTTCATGGTTGTTGATCAATTCTCTAAGATGGAAGTTTCAACACCTTGCAAGAAGAGCATCAAAACCGAAGCTACTTCCAAGATCTTTTTTGAACATGTTTCGGTTCATTTTGGGATCCCACAAACCATTATCTTAGATCAATGCAGTAGGTTCCTGATCACTTTTTAGTCCATCCTATGGCTGATGATGGACAACAAGATGACCAAATCGATTACCTTCCACCCACAAACTGATGGACAAACAAAGTTAGTCAACATGATCATTGTCCATATCCTGAGGATGTACAATTCCAAAAATCCATGCACATGGGATGAAAGACTTCCTAATTATTTTCAACATAGAAAAAATTGATCCCTCCATAGTTCTATTCTCCATAGCCCCTTTTTAGGTGTTCCTAAGATTCCAACCATTGGACACCATTGACATAGCTCTTCCCATTGTAGCTACACAGGAAGAGTCCTCCCATGATCAAACTCAGGATGATCAATCAACCAAATTTCTTGAGTGAATCCAACAAATCAAATAATAATTTCATGATATTGTATGTGAAATTTTCTCCATCAGTAAGTTGACCTATAAACTACCCCCATTGGGGCCCACAAAGATTTTGGCATTTCATCTTCTGGGGTTAGGGTTTTAGATGTTTATGTTTTTATCATTTATGCTTTATGTTAAATAGAACTTTGGAGCCTAATTATAACTATATTATTTAAAATGAGTGTAACCGACACATCTCTCTTCAAATATAAGCTACCACAATTTTAGCTAGCTTATGTTCTTTTCATTTTAAATTATTTTGTATTCCAGACAGTCATTATTAGAATTTGAGTTTTATTGTATTATTGTTTTCCTCACAATATCTTTATGTATCTCCTTGTTATTTTTTTTCCTTCATGTCATTCTAAAAATAATCTACATCAAGTGAGTTGGGATAATCCAATGGACAAAGCAGTTGTTGGGCCGTATTTGTTGAAGGAAATGGAAGAGCTAATGGACAAGATCAAGAAGAATTCAAAGGATGTCTGGGGTAGGTAGAAAATTTATGTAGACAATAATAGAGTGTTTAGATATTTTAAATTCAAAGAACATTTTTTCCTAAAAGTGAATGTGAAAAGAGGTTCACTAATATTAAGAAGTTTCCCAAAGTTGGCAACAAGATATTGTGGACCTTTCAAAATATTAAAAAATATAGCGACAATTGCATACATTATATCATTACTTGCATCCATGCGAGTGAATAATTTAATGTGTCATTATTAAATAAATATGTGCCTAACCCTAACCACATAATTGATTGCAATGTGATCTCGATGGAGCACGAAGGGGATTTTTGTGTCGAAGTAGCACACATCTTGGACCAGAAAGTCAAAGTGATTAGAAAGAAAAAAATATGTCTACTAAAGGTTTAGTGGACCTAATACGGTCCTGAATATGATACATGGGAGAATGAAGACAACATGTGGGAAGAATACCCGCAATGTTTTGTCAATTTTGAAGAAACAAATTGCAAGACTTCATTTTGAATAGCTAGAGTTCTGAAACCACATCTCAGAGTCATAGCCAACTTCACTAGGGTCCTTGATAAAATAATGGAAAATTCCTTGGTTTAGAATTTATAAATGAATCGTACATTCCTTGGGTTAGCCTTGATAAATTAATGGTGCACTCCTTGGGTCTACAGATCGAGAGGAATATGATATTTTTGTTGGACTGTTGCTGGAGTTGTAAAATTACAGAATTTTATTTCTTGGAATTGTGATGTAAATTTGTACATATATGTATCACAACATAATTTTCACCAAGGAAGGCACACAATTGTAGGGGAGAGGGAGTGTAACATCTCCACTATAATCATTGGTTTAATTTATGCTTAATGTAGATATAATGTGGCTATGGCCAACTGATGTAATATGTCGAATGTATTTTCTGAATTTCAATAAATAAAATGTGATGCTAGATGCTAAGGGGATATGGATAGATATGGGGGATGAGATAATAGACAAGAGAGAGGAGGGTCTAGGAGAATTTCTATGAGAGGGGTACAAGGAGGAAATACCCATGTCTATTAATTCCACCCACATTCTTGAATGTTATTTTCATTATGTATTAATTTATAGTTTCTGATTGAGTGTTCCCAAATCCAATCATTCAATGCATGTAAGAGGGTGGATGTGAGAAATCACATCCCATATTTATTGGGAGCATGGGGGATAAGTACAAGAATCTTGGGGAAGTGTGTGATTCAATAAATTTATCTAAAGGAGAGGAAATTTGGATGGGTTGTGATTGCATTGTTTACACATTCAGTTTTGGGTCATGAACAACAAGTAGAGAGTAGAAAAGAGAGATTGAAGTTGGAACAAACATGGAGGGAAAATTATTGAGAAATATGGAGCATTGTTTTGGAGAGTTTTAGATCTAAAGAGTGAAGATATAGGTTTTCAATCCTGAAGAGTGAACTCCTACATGAGTTGCATTATAACAACATGTGTTTGTTTGTGTTTTTGCTAGTAGTTTCCTAGCAACGATTTCCCTTGAGTTCCAAGAAAAAATATTCTTGGTTACCTATGCCAGAGAGACCTTGATAAATTAATGGTATTCCTAGGGGAATGATATCAGTTAAGTGGTACAATTCTTAGGTTGGGTAGGTTGGGAGGAAGAGAGCTAGTGGAAAATCAGGATATTTGTAGGAGAATATTAGTGGGTTGTGGGATTTATGAGATGTGAGTGGACAATGAGAGACCACCCTCTTTTTTGGATTACTATCCCTAGCTTGAGGGTCACTTTATATTGATTTGTGTAATAGAAATTGTATGGTTTGGTGGAAATTCCATCCTGAGTAGTTGATTGCACAATTGATTTTAAAAGATAAGTGTTTTATCTTATTGTTGTGTTATTTTATGTGTTTAATTATTGTGATGATACTATGTGTTCAAGAACGATTTTACATCCTAATTTATGATTTATTAGTTGTAGTCATGTTTATTTAAAATGTTGTAGAATGCATTTACTTAATGCTATCTGAAAATAGCTAAATCTGGTTGTAATTCATAGCTAGAAGCTACAAGAATTTAGATAGCTATAAAATTTTAGTTTTAATGAGTTTTTATGCATGTAATAGACCTCAAATAGGTTGGGGAATGTTATAAATTCAATGTAAGTTAGTTTCTAGCTGATGTGATCCATTCCTTACTGACATTAGTCGATATGCATTCGATAATATTTAATTATTTTTTGTAAAATTCCACTACTGGAAAAGATTCTTTGTATACCTTAGTTTTAGAGTCATAATAGAGTCTCGTGAGTTATTTCCTAGTTGGGTAGAGTCAATAAATGATCATGTAGAGTCTTAGTTGATTCATAGTCATAGTTTTCCTTCATTTAGTGTAAAATGCATACTCCATACATTCAAAATAATAAAGAATCAATGCCAAGATATATAGCAACAAAGCAACAAAAAATATAGTTGATATAGAGCATGATCTAGTGACAACACCCATGATGGGCCATGCAGAAGAATAGATTTAAAAAAAGAAGAATTCATTAAAGAAAGATGCATCTCATGATATAAAAACACATAAGAGCTTAAAATAAAATATGACCACACAATAAAGATTGATCTAATTGAGGCCCCTAGTATAAGAGTTGTAGAATAGTTCTTGCATTGTGACCTACGAAACCGGAAATCAAAGAAATTGTAGGATGTCCAAAGTGAGGTGCTCCCCCGTAGGTTTTTGTGCAAGGGAAATATGAGTACATGAAAAGCTAATCACCACTTCCAATCAATGATGGTTCAAAAAGGAGATTCAAGTACCATTTTTGGGTGGGTTAGATGAGAAATGGGGAGTCACTAATTGCATAGGCACCTACCAGATTGAAGTTGGAGGCTAAAGAGTAACAGGTCATGATAGAACCTTATACATTTGTGTCTTCCTATACAGCTGGTGGCTATTGCGGTTGATTTACCTATGCAAAGTAGTATGAATGGTTGATGTATAGTAAGGATAATTCTACAAGAGTAGAGACCCAGGATGTTGTTTCACAGTTGCTTGGGACGAGCAAGAATTTTTGTGTGGAGGAGATGTTGTGATGACTCTTAGGCTCTTGTAATTGTCATCACACATTAGACATAATTGTAAGATAATATATGAATATATGTAATAAATTAAATAAATTAAACTAAAGGATAAATGAAATATAAAAAATTGTTAGTTGGAGCAGGTACAACTGCTCCAACCATCTCCCTAATGTATAAATACTATTGAAGAAGGAATACTAAAGAAATCAATTAACATTCCTTAAATGATCTCTTCTTCTTGAGTTACATGTGCATTCCTAATATTCTTTCTATAGTGCATATATCTTATTGAATGCATTTATTTAATCCCTACACTACAACGAACAATATGGAGGAATTTGATAAAATCCACTCACCATTCTAAGTACCAAAAATACAAGAGAAATGGAATCATAAAAATATTATTTCCCCTCCCCCAAGATATTAGTTCAAACGTGCATTATGACATTTTTTATCACTTAGACTAAATTGATTGCTTCCTTTATCTTGAAAGTCAAAATATTTCCATGTCCCAACTCAATAATCATACTTATATGACAAAACCAATAATACTACAAATGAACCTACCTATCTTGTCCCAAACAAGTAAACTTGTCTTGTTTTTCCTACATTTCTTGAGCTCAACCAATACATTTAAAAATATGCATGACATGAAAAGTGGTTGAGTTGGAAACCCAAAATATAAAATAATAATTACAAAAATGCATGTTGAATAAATTTGGCAGGTGATGCCAATAACGCTAAGAATGGAATATCTATAGATTAAATTGAAAGTGTTCAAAAAAGTGAACTTTAGTAATATATATTCTATAACTTAACTCTTGTTGTAAATGATAACAAAAAGCGAATAATAATACCTTTAGGTATTCAACCTAGATAAGATTTAAAATCATGGTGTAAGTTAAAAGGAACAACGAATCAAGTTTTGTTGGATTTCCAATAATTATGTGTTTTAAATCACTCTTGTCTTGGCCTGACATTTAATATGCACTTGCCTTCAAAAAAGTTAATATATGAAATATGCATCTCTAAGAATAATTTCCCAGTTTTTTCAATATAGGGACCGTCATGCATATTTTATGATGGTCTTCTTCAAAATACTCCATGAATGTGTCCAAACATTTTCCTAATCTATTTCCTTACACTGTCTGATCATGGTTGATATTCTCCTTTTCACCAAGTGTTATCAGTTCATTATAAAATAAAACACACTTCTAACCAACATTGCAGTGCTCTGGGAACATTGGAACATTGATGCATTCAATTTAACCAAGTGAATCGCTAAGTTTTAATAGCAAAATTGTTTTCATAGAAGTGCATCCATATTAACCAAATGCACCTTTGTTGTTAAAAAAAACACACCACAAAAAATAATTAATGGATTTGCATAGTGGAGAATCTAATTAGGCAGTCTTTTACCAATTTTCTATACAACACAACATGACACTAAACAAAACCACAATTATCCAATAACACAATAACACTGGTGCATTCATATTAACACATAGCACCACTTAATTTTTAATAAAACAATTTAACCTAGTGATGCCCCTAGGTCCAACAAACACACTAGAGTTATAAAGAGAAAAACATTGGGATGAATAGTTCAAAATATAACAGTGTGGTGTTTCTTATGGGATGCAACACTAAAATATCTGGTGGTGCGGAAATAAATGTGGTCCAATATGCGTAAAGTATAATAGTACACATCTATGTCATTCGAGGAAAAACACCATAATAAATTTTAAGAAATAAACATAGTGGCACATATTTCATGACACCCCATCACCGACATGTTATAAAAGATAATGTACCACTAAACAACATGTAGGTGCTCCATGAAAAATGGTGTTCCGGTTCTTTCAATTTAGAAAATTGCACCACTAACCTTACAAGCCTTAAAATTTAGTGTCGCGGTGTCTCTATGTTAACCAAATGCACCAGTGCAGTTTAATGAACCAAACCAGAAAAATTTTGAATGACTTGTGATAATGGGGTGTCTCATTGGATGCCCCATTGTTGGTGCTCTATACAACAAAATTCACAACTAAACAACATGTTTGTGATCAAGGAACATTGGAGCACCGATGCATTTAGTTGAACAAAGTGCACTACTAAATTTGCATGACATAAAATTTAGTGTATTGATGCATCCATGTTAAGAAAATGTACCGATGTTTTCAAAGGAATTGTGGTAGAAAAATATTGAATGACTTGGCATAGTTAGGGCATCTCGTTGGATGCCCCATTACCCATGATCTATACAACACAATGCACCACTAAAAAAAATGGCGGTGCTCTAATAATACAAAATCATCAATGCATCAATATTAACACATCACACTTGTTTATTTGTAGTAAAACATTTTAACCTAGTGGTGCCCCTATGTCCAAAAAATGCACATGTGTTGTAAAGATCATGGAAAAGGCCCGAATATTTTACAATTTATAAGCATGGTACGTTGTATGGGATGCATAGCTAAAATAGGTTTTGGTGTGACAATACATGTGGAGAAATGATTCATGATAGTAACAACACTACATGGTGGTGTTATTTTTCTGATATATAATAGTGGTAGTGGTGTGAAAGGACTGTTTTAAGTGCACCAATTACTTTTCTACATTTTTTTGCAATTTTTGTTTTTTAAGTACAAGTTACTTATATTTTTGTGTGTTTTATGATTTCAATTAATTTTATCTATATATGTGTTCCTAAAAATAATTGTATGTGAATCAGAGATAACGATAACAAAGGAAGGAGGAGCAACAAAAATAGCAATAGGTCGAAACGTACACCTTTGTATGTGAGTGGTAGGCCTGAGAGAGAGAGAGGAAGCTGTTCATTTTCCCTATTACACCACAGTAACTTTCCCTTTTGAGGGATGTTGGCCTCCTCAAGTTTTAAGAGGAAGGTACGTTCCTCAAGGGTAACTCTCCATTCTTATAGTAGTTGGTCTATCACTAGGATCATGGTTGATAAGAATTCTGAGTCGGTCCTGATATGTGGTATCATATCATGGAGGAGTGTAAAACCACACTCTGGCACACTGAGAAACTTATTATTTGAGGACACTTGCTCGCAAGTGATTTGGACCTTTTTGATGTTAGACCTTTTATACTTGATTATGATGCGATTGATAGATGACATGATGTGTTACTATTTGAGGTAGACAGGTGCTATTGACTTAGTTTTATTGAGTGTGATGGGTTTTTGGACCTTGATGATGCAGAGGCATCGGTGGAACCCCCTTGGACTCCGGATTGAGTCAGGGAGTGTGCTATTTGGGTTGATACATTTACTGTGACGTTTCATTGATTTGATGATTTGATGTTGACATTTCTGACATGATTGTTGATGATGTAGGCTGACGATAGCTTGCCGACCAGACTCACATATGGAGTAAAGGGGCCACACACGATTTGCAGAGAGGTTGAGGGAGAGGGGTGGACAGCAGCCCTGCCACCG
>SNQJ01S0011031.1:228496-241374 GCA_010110895.2 Picea sitchensis
GCTCGACACCACAACCTCCGATTTCCCGATAGGGAAATCCCCGAAAGGTGGAAGCATTGACCCGTTGACTATCGGGGTTCGGGGTTATGAGTTACATGTGACTGCGCTCACAGAATTCGCGAGATCGCGAATTCCGATTTCCCAATTTCCGAAAGGGGAATCACCGAAGGAGAGTACTGTGGGTAGTGGACTCCCGAGGGAGTTGAAGAGAGTTGACTCTTCGGGCCCGGGAAAAAAAAAATAGAAGGTCCTGGTGGAGCAGCTGGCTCGGTGAGGGGCGAGTTGCGTCAAGATCCACCATTGTATTCAAAGGTATAACATGGAAAAGAGAGTGGGCCATTCACAAACACTACATTGTAATAAATGCATGATTTCTTTTCCAAACATGGAGAGTGTATGCCAGATAGAGACATAATACATATTCCAGATAATTTTGCAAGGAGGGAAATAGTCAAATTATACAAAGGATATATTGAAGGTGTTGAAGGAAATGGTAATTTTATTACATATGCATATTTTACAAGAATATGGAAGAAAAAATTCAACAATGTTTGTATAACTAAGAAATCAAGGATGGGGATTTGTAGTACATGTGCTACTTTTAAATCAATAAGACATAAATATGAAGGGGAAGGAAGATGTATGTATTTACTATTTAGTTTTTAAAAAATATTATAGTTAGCAACTATGAAAACATATGATCGATATTTCCATTTTATGTCATGTGAAGGTTCCATAATCAAATCACTTCAAGAACATCAGAATCAATAGTCAAGTGAAAGACAAAAGTTGTAAAAATACCAGAAGAACTGTTATGATGCTCCAAAACAATATTTAGGTATGATAATTGATGGCATGGACCAGAAGAAAACACTTCTACCACATTTTATCCGTACACTAAAAAATTTACAGGAAGGGAATTTGACTCAGTTTCACTTGGTTGGTTGTATGTTTTTCAATGGAAAAATGTATCCAAGAGTTTACTTCACATCTCCAAATATTTGTAATGATGCAAATCTGACCATCACCATAATTCATCATGTGTTCACTCATTGGTCTGGAAATATTCCTCAAGTTCTCTATCTACAGTTAGACAACACCAGTTGTGAAAATAAAAATCAAATTGTGTTTGGATATCTAAGCATGATTGTTGAAATGGGAATCTTTCAAAAGGTGAAAGTTGGTTTCCTTATTTTTGGATACACTCATGATAATATTGATCAAATGTTCAGTCATTTTTCAGTAACATTGAAGAGGGAAAATGTTGGAAGTATACCATCATTGATTGAATGTATCAAGAAAGCATACATTCCAGAGCTTATTTTTCATATATTAGAAGAAACTGTTGACATGCGAAGATTTATTCAAGGATCAGATCATGAAGAAAAATGTATTGAGCAACTTAATGACATTAGCTTCCAACATCAAGTTTGTTTCAAAAAAATTGATGGGAAAGCACTTATATGGGGAAAGAAGTATTCAACTACTATAGAATGGGGGACTTCAACAGGTTTATAATTTTTGAAGTTCATTCCATATCTTCCAATGTTTGCATCAAAGTTATTATTTTTACAATCAGTTGTTCAAATCGATAATGCATGAAGGCTTAATAGAGATGTAGATTATTCTGAATGCCTGGAAGAAATTAAAAATTCTATTAAGGATACATATGAGTACTTTGAATGTTGCTAATTATGTTTGGTGGGAGTCTTTTTTCAATAGTCAAAGTGACATAATTTCAAGATCAACAAATGAATATACAATGTTGACGACTCCATTTCATTGGCCACAAAATATGCCAAACGAATATGAAGAAACCAAAATTGTTGAAGTTAAACAATCTCAAGGTGCTATTGATTTTACACAAGAAGAGAAAAGAAAAATTTATATTGGTTCATGAATTTCACGTGCACAACATAAAGCCATGGAAGACCTTTACAGGGGTTTATTACAAGATATTAAGGAGGGTAGCATGATTGAAGTTTTAGCGACTGAGGATCCACATGGTTATCCATTCTGGATAGGAAAGGTTATAAATATTGAGAAATAAAATGATGATGTTATTGCAATTGATGTTCATTGGTATGCAGGAAGTACACACCCATTCATTGGTGTGTACAAGCCATGGATGGTGGTTGAGAAACATGTCAATAGAAAGAGAAAAAGAAAGGGTCAAAATACAACTTGTCGTCGCACTGACCTATTAAAATTAGATGATGTTGACATACTTGTTTATGACTTCAACTTGACAAAGAGAGGAACTCTTAGATCCAAGACAACAAATATTATCAAGAGGTTTCTGCTGCAAGAAATAAATGCAATATGAGAGTATGTTGGACCTAGTCATATATCTAAAAGGCAGTTAATATCTGAAATGTTAGGAATGCATGTAGACTTAGATGGTGCATTCATCGAAAATAGATAAGAGTATGGATCATCTACATCTTCATCAAAACATTCATCTGAAGACAATGTAGACTTTGAAGGTATTTCAGAAACCATGAGTCAATCTGAATAAGTGTATGGAACATTTTACGAATTTTTGATCCATATGATGTTTGTATGCTAACTAAAAAAGAGCATTGAACTTACATATGATCTTACATGAAGTTATGAATATTTTGTTATGTTTTATGAATGATATTTTTTTTTTATTATGGATAATATAATAAAAATTATTTGCTCATATGTTCTGAATATGGTCAATATAACAATACTTTTAAGAAATTATTTATGTTTCATTCACTGTAACTTGTATTTACTTTTTTATTATTAAAAGTAAAAAATTATTAAAAAGTGACATGGAATTTTTAAAGTATATTGTGATATTTTCATGGCATTATGTATTAAGGTGTGTTTTGCGTGATAATAACATTTAAAATGTAATCATTTAAGGCTTGATTTTATGATTTTGTTTACAATAATGATGAGTTCTTTTACCACATTATAAAAATGTGTCATTTTCATACCCCAATTTTAGAATGGGTGTTATCGATAGAAGTACTTTTCAATTTCATGGTTGATTTTGAGGTTTTGGTTTTAATGGTACCAAGTGATAAAAATACGATTTCAAATGATCTCAAAATTTTACGTTTTGAAAAGAAAAAGAAAAAAACATCGTAGTTGTTTTTAGGTGTTGATTTTAAGGTTTTTCTGAGAAACTCTATAAGTTTTGAAGGCCATGTTTGAAAAATGTTGTACTTTTGACCTCATTTTAAAAACTAGTGCTACCGGTAGCACCACTTTTTGCTTTGGGGGTTGATTTTGATGTTTTTTATGCAAAAATATGGCTTTTTTTGGGCCAGAGTTCCTGTTTTGAGGTCACAGTTCTCATTAAGTTGGTAACTATGTTTGAGCCACTAACCAAATTGTTAGAAATAATAGGTGTTCTTGTTTAACCATAGACAATATCGCAATATTTTCACCCAACCATAATCCGAAGACACCCTTAACCACCTTAACATTGACAGAGAGAATAATTCTGGAAGTAAACCCTAGATCCAAAATCCAATCAAGGTAGCATACCACTCTCCATATCTAGTGTACCAAGAAGAAATTCCAAACCATAACCAAGAAAAAGTCGAAACCTAAAACCAGAAATACTAGTTGCAGTAGTTGCAACTGCGACTACTCTCCAAACTTGTGTACTTACTAAATTTATGTAGTTGCAAGTTGTGTGAGTACAGATGAGCTATAGCATCATGAATTTATACTTCTCTTCTTATATGTCTGGGTTGACTTCTCTTTCTGGAGGCTAAAAACTCAATATTAATTATTTTCTTTAGCCAATTTGTCTTCTAGGGTTATGTAAAATGATTTAGGGTTTCTTTTTGCTTCTTAGAATATTCTATTCTTGTCAGGGTTAAAAATGGAGGTTTAATAAATCCCACAACTACCATAATATCAACACTTCCTCCTATCCAGGGAGGTATTGAAAGCAATGGTCTTGAGAACAAGCATACCATTCAACCAGTAACATCATCATATCCACATAGGCTATCTCATGATTATATCATGAGCACCATCATCACTATCAATATAGTCTGATACCCTCAACTACATCATCTCTCAAAACCATACACTGTATGAGTAATCAAGCATGATGTTGAATAAGTTGCTCACTCCATAGAGTGATACAAGAACTATTCTTATAATCCAGACATATGTCCTAGAAGAATAATTCTTCCAAAAAATGGTGTAAGCCATGCTATGGGATATAAGGACTATTATTCTAATTGGGACATACTACCTAGAATAATAATTGTCCTTGACCATTTTCTTCCAGGAGAATATCTGTCCACCAATACACTAACTATCCATCTAGCTGGTAATCATTTCCAACACTATTGATAGGATTCGTTGCAATCAGAACAACGAAATTCAATATAACACAATTGTGTCTATCCATAGTAGTAAACAACTACTATCCAGTGGTACACAACCACACCAAGTAGCACACAACTATTCAACCAGTGAAACATACTCACAACCAGTGGAACACATCCACCATAGTGGCATACAACTATTGTCCAGAGACATACAGTCTCCACAATAATCATATCATATGATATCAACATGCATAACAATATCATGATAGAAAGTGAGTCATATAGGCCATTCTTCCACTCACATATATGAGATCTAGAAGAGCATCTATCCTCAAGAGGTAAAACATCAACCATGAGATATCTAGAATATTATTCTCAAAAAGAGGAGAATAATTGTCCCTAGTTTTTTAGCCTGGGACATTCCTCCAGCACTAATTATAGTGCAAATTGGAGAGAATGAGTCTGCCTTAGGGAATGCTTGTCTCTGATTGTTGAATCTGGGTCATTCACCTAACTAGTACATTCCTCCAGCACTAATCATAGTGAAACCTGGATAGAATGAGTCTTCCCTAGGGAATGACTATCCAAAAAATTTCCTAATGGAAATGAATATCCTGCACCAAACTCCAAAATGAGCAATTCTTCGAAACTACTCACAAATGTGAACTTTGAAAGAATGAATTCCCGACGAGGCCAACCATTCTACTTGACCACTACTTAGAGTGACTAGAAAGAAGAATTATTTTCCTAGACCATTCCCCCACACTGACCACAAAGGGAATTGTTGTCTATGGTAGATCAATGATCTATCAGACAATTTTCATTACGAAAATGATTGTTTAATCTCGACCATTTTCTGAACTGGAAAATTCCTATCTATCAGAAATATCAAACAACTTTCTAAACTAGAAAGGAACTACTCATCCTGGACCATTTTTCAAACTGAAAAATGATTTTCCATAAATCAATAACATATTAGTTCTCCCTCCCAACCTGGTAGTAATCTCTTCCTTTTTCAATAGGGAATTTGTCTCCATGATCCCCAACTTGTTTCTTGAGTAGGAAAACCTTTCATCTTGGACAGAGGCTTTACCAAAATATCTTCTACCTGCTCATATTTGGAGATATATTGGAGAACCACTTGTCTTTTCTGTACTTCATCATGGAGAATATATTTCTTGATCTCAATGTACTTTGGTCTCTCATGGAACACTATTTTTATTGTAAGGCTTCATATAGCTCTCATTATTACAATATATCATGGTCGAATTTAACACTTATATTTCCTACTAGCTGATGACATCATGGAAAGGCTCAAACTGAAACATATCCAATCAGCACTTCTTATGTCATCATGAGATTTTTAGATAGATTAGCAATCCATCATCCTAGACTTCATAGTAACTATTCTAATACACTATCTTTGTCATAGAAAGTTTTCACCACTTTTGTTGTATATGAGATACTGTGCATCCAGTTGTTTGAATCCATACAATGTCTTCTTATATATGCATACATGGGTCTCTTTCTGGTATAATCTTCTTTCTCACTTGATTTACTGGGAAGAACATTATTTTACATGTAAATTACAATACATGGATACAACAAGAGGTATATCTGCTTTACTGGAACAAGTTGTTGTCATAGTCTTCTCCCTCCTTGAAGAAACTTTGAATCTTGTAATGCTTTCATTCATAAGTCTTTTTCACATTTTCTTACATACATTGTTGTTTACCATAACTTCCATTTATTATTCTTGATTTCTTCTTACTAGTTTCAAACCAAGCTCGTAATCTTGTGATTCTCAGTATAATAATTGGTTGTTCTTTATTTTTTTTCTTTCTTGGAATCTTCATGTTCTTCCTCATGTCTCTCTTTAGATATTTCTTCCATGGGTTATTCTATATTCCCTAAAGATTCCAAATTCTTCCTTTAGTCATAGAATCATTGATGTCTATGGACAACCAAGGATACTTTAAGGATTCCTTTTGAAGAAGATTTCTTCTAGAGTCAAGCTAAACACGTGTTTCTTATCATGGTTGCTACTTTCAAAGGAACATGGAAAGATGCTTCATAATATTCAATGGATCATATCATTTAGGATTAGCTCCCTCCTAATCCTTTCTTCATGCATGAATGCATGATCTTATTTCAGAATTATGTAATCAACTCCCTGCATATAACATAGTCCATGCTTATGTTTGCATCTTTATTGCATTCTGCAAAGTGTCACAACTCTTTTTCTAATTTCTTCTTGATTGTTGACTTCTTTATGTTTTGAATTATTTTGGTTCTCTTCAAGTTTGATTCTAATTTCGACTTATCTGACAGTTCTTACTTATATAATAGCTTCCACAGGAACTGTTACCAAGGGTTGTCAATGTACTTCATATTTTCATGTGTATTTCTTCACATGTAGTCATCTTGATAGAAATCCTTATCTTGTTATTCTTCCATAGGTATTGTTTCACTTGGACATCTTATCCTCTACGAAATAGATATGAAATATATGTACAGAAACTATGTAAACATGCTATGTACAGGAAATTTTAAGAATATTGTTACCTTGACTTGGAAGAAAAAGTGTGTTTTATCCTTCTTGGCCTTCTTTGAGGGTTCCCTTTCTTCGAAAACTGATGCTTCGTCTGTAATATCCCCAAAAATTAATTAATTATTAAATTTTGTATGCACTTAGGAATTTATTTTTGTTTTTGGCAAATCTGTGTTTGGAAAATTATTTCCATTTACGGAAATTAAGAATTTGCAATTTGATTATTTGTAATTAATTATTGTGATTGTTGGGAAAATATTTGATTTTCCCAACCAACACTTTGACTATGACACTTGTAAGAGACAAATATTTTTATAAGTAATTGTTGAAGGACAAATGGAACAACTAGGTTGAAATCAGATGACCATGAATCCATGAGTGGGGAACAGGCTTGAACTAGCTCGGGGTTTAATTTTACAAGTGGAAAATGAGGAATTTGGCCATTGGCAGCCATTGAAAAACATGGATTTGCAAAGATGCAAAATTTCCCAAAGAAGGAAAAAGACATAGGCACAAGATGCTTTTGATATAGAGCATATGGGAGGAGGTAGGACATTTCTTAATATGTTAGAGAACGAACATCACTTGCTATTATGAGAACTGTTTCTGAGGGTGAGGTAAGGAGAATTTATGATATGGATCTGGACTATAGAGAAAGAGGAACATTGGAATTCTCCCTCATGGATTCATGGTCAGGCTAGGGGGTGAACGAAGCAAGTAGTTTGGCTATTTTTTTCTATGGTTGGGTGGAACTTGGCTGTTCCATTTTTTGTCCCAACACTTTGTTCAGATATGTACATCTACTTATTCCTTGTTGAATTTCCTTATTGATGTATATCGGGTAGAATGAAAGTAATTGTATAATAAGTCCTTACAATTTGATTTTATTTATTGAGTAAAGTTAAGAAATATATGATGGGTTCTAACTGTTAATAAAGTTGATTTATGTAGATATATGTATACATAGGATATGCATCCAAACTAAATGAAAATAGAATGATTGCTTGGTGAAGAAATTAAACAAAATAAATTAGAGACAAGAACAACAACATCGCGGAAAAGGCATAATAGCCAACACACTCTTATTCACTCCAATGTTACATATTTATAGTACAATGGGTGATGCCACCTCATAGAGAGATTTGCTCTAGATTCTAAAATCATGCATGATGACTAGGCTAGGCAATATTAACTAACTCATTAGTCATCACTTGAGGATATATTACTAATATCCTAAATGAATAATACAAATATAGGTGACAATATAGACTTAGTGATTGGTAAAGGTAAGCCATAGGCTAACAATCCCCCCCTCAATCACAAGTCCGCTCAATAATACCAGCAATAAAGCATAAACTGGTATCAATTCCATGTCTTCATACTGAAACTCTTGTGCTGAGCCTCAATGAAGAACTGCCTGAAAAACCGCCAATGTGGATGCTGAGCATGTTCATTTGAAATGAACTGGAAGAGAGATGAGATATGGAAGTGAACAACTGCAATATTTGAACATTCCCTGATTGCTTGACAATTTGATCATTTTTCCAAGTATTTTAGCTAGAAGAATCTGATGCCTTCTGCTAATTGGTGAACACGTAGTATCACCACTCTACTATCAGTGTATCACTGAAAGTGCTCTCTGAATCTATGGTTTTGGATGACCACTAACCAATTGATATCATGTATCTGATGGTTTTTGGATAACCACTAACCAATCTTGACACTTTTAGGTGTCCAACAACATCCCAATGTATCATGTGTATGATTCAATTTCAACTTATTGAACCATAATTCTGTCAAAGTCTGTCATCTACAGACCGCAGTTGCCCATTTGGCAAATTTCATGCCTATCTGGCATACTTGATGTTTGTTGTTGTCGAAACTTTCTGTCAGACAACCATATTCAATTCCATTTGTCTGACAACCATCTTCAATTCCATAATCAATTCCCCGCTTTGTCAGCTGAAAGGAGAGACCACAAGTGGTTTCATGAACCATCTTCACTGGAATTTTGAACTCCCCCCCCTTAAGGTGCATGAGGGTTTCACTTTTACTCCATTTTTATTTTTATTTTTATTTGTGTACAACTCAAAGTAGGCATATGGAGTTAACCACATGTTATCTCATCCCGTGAGGGCCATGCTCGAAAGCTACGCCATAAGGGGACCACTTTAGAGTTATATACATATTTTACTATTTTCTTTAAAACACATCTTTACTCGAGATTGTATTCTTCGGTAAGACTTATATAATCGCTTGGTTGTTGATGACCATTTCCAAGGATCAATCCACTCATAGTGAATCTTCAATCTTGCAGGTTTCTTCAGTGTTGAACATCTATCTGAAGAATGGTTANTGGTTGTTGATGACCATTTCCAAGGATCAATCCACTCATAGTGAATCTTCAATCTTGCAGGTTTCTTCAGTGTTGAACATCTATCTGAAGAATGGTTATGATTGCCACAATGTTGGCAAGGATGGAGATCAAAACACTAATTCTCCTTGTGACCAACTCGATTACAATGTTGGCACTTATCATTCTGATTCTGAACTTGAACAAGTGAAGTTGAAGCTTCTTGAAGGAATCCAGCACTTTGGAACTTGATTGGTCGGGAATAATCAGGAATATGAAAGGTAACCTCCTTGTCATATCCAAGGCCTATTCTATTTTCGTTGTAGATGATTTCTTCCCAAGGTCCGATGATGGGCTTGGAAAGAGTATTTTGAACCTGTTTCTTTTAAATCCATGGAAGTGGGTTTACTACATGTTGATGCATCATTGAAAGGTTTTCTTCATTAACCTCAAAAGAAAACTCTTGAACTGTAGGTTCATGAATAGATTCAACATCGTCTGAAACTAATTCTGAAGTTGTATCACTGTTTTGTTCCTTCACTAACTGTTGATCAAAAGCATCATCATCATCATCATCATCATCATCATCATCATTATCATCATATAGAGGGTTGTGTTGAACAAAAACTAGTTCAGAACACTTCACTGGCTGTTGATTTTTGAGATCTATCAACTCATCATTCAATAACTGGGATAGAGATTGAAGAATTCTAACTTTAGCTTGCATCACTTGCAAACAAGTTAGCACTGATTGAAGAGTTGCTTTGTTCAATGTCACTGTGTTGTCTTCAGTGGTGTTTATTAGAGTGTTCAGTAACTCTAATAATTCGAGACTTCGAGCCATTTTAAAACACTAAAAAAGGTCTCCTTGTGCTGGTAGATCCTTATTACAATTTTGACTCGACAGAAGAAGGATTATTTGCAACTCGCTCACTTGAATTTGAACTTCACACTCACTTGCTATTCACGCTCACTTGAATTTGTTTCTCGCTCGCTTGAACTTTTCTTGTTTTCTTCCAAGAAGTTGAGGATGTCGGTTACCACCGAAAATGCATCCCAAAGTATCACAATGATATGAGTTTCAAGTACTCATCCTTGTCAATTATGACTCAAAAATGACTCTAGGGTGTCGGGCTCAGCCGAAAATGCACCTTATGAAAAATTCAATTTCACTTGATTTATAAACACAAGTAAACTTACCAAATGACTATTTGCAAGTTACAATAAATCATGATTGAAATTTGAGTTGATCATCAAATTTGATGATGTTTTCGACTCCAAGTCACGTCCAATTATCCTTCCATTACAAGCTTGATTTGTGCATTGTTGATATGATTGCTAATTTAATATCTTCGCTACTTCTTGATTACTTGCGTTCCATTTTGCTTGAATTTCATTAATTGAGTGCTTGAATTTCCTTAACTTCATGTGTGTTGTATTAAATGATCAATAATTATGTCAAGACTAGACATAAATCATGACATAAAGCACCCATAAGAAAACCACCATCACATAAGCACAAGGTGTACCTAAGATCCCCTTATTCAATTTCAGGCGGATCTAGGACACTAACAAAAATAATCTATTTTATTATGGATTTCCTTGTGATCACAATAGTGTGTCAAAATACAATGAAGTCATCCTAATCTCTTTCTTGATATCACAAGGATATTCAAAGAGAGGATTACAAATGTTCCAAGCTCTCTTTCAAGCATAAACTTGTCGTATATGCATAATATGTTTCTCTTTAAATTCTTGAAAAAAAAGGATTTTATTTTCATACTTTTAGTAGGAAACAATCCACCCAAACTTGAAAACATCTACTATCTACTAGAGAGACTTAATCAGAAAAAAATTGATGATGTGCTAACATGCAACAGGCTAATGAACATGTTGTACATTAGATTCCTCAAAAATCTATTGTTTTGACCTCTATGTCCTCTGTGCTCTGATCAAATCAGCAGCACATATCTCATGAAACGATGACTCCACCAACATTCTAGATCCACCTCAACGATCTGGTAGATATCCACAGAAATCCACACTCTCTATTACAGATTTCGCCCATATCTATGGCACAAGACCATCCATATAATCTAGAGGTTGTTGCAACACGACCTGCTCTGGCAACAATTCTTTGGTTTCATTCAGCAAATGAGAGCTAACATCCTCGAGCTCTCATATTGAATCTGGTCACACTAAAATTATGAATCTGTCTAAGGAAATATATGGAGTAAAACGATACCAGATAGCGACGCGATCGAGATGAATTGGTCGAGATCAATTGTATGCAAAGGAACCAGCCAAACCAGTCAGTAGTAGGGTTCCAACAACTCAGAGCTTGTTCTGGGAAACCCATGCTCTAGCATATTCGATTGTTCTCTTGTTTTCTTCCGCCAATACAAAATGTTCTTCTCAATACTGTGAATCCACAGAAGACACCCGCGATTTCCTTCTCGACGCACTTGATCAGTTTTCAATACAGTGCCATATCATTTAGAAATGGTGACAGCAACACTCTCGCAGCGAGTAATAATCTAGCAGCAACAGTTGAGGTATCTTGCAGTGGCAACAAGAATCTTCCACATGAGCACGGTTTCAATGCCCACAGCTTTATAACATGGCTCTTCCATGGAGTGATATCTCCTGGAGGGGTTCCTCTGTAACAACACAACAACCCATCAATCAAACCAAATTCATGTGGTTCACCTCATTCAACACCTTTCAAGAGTGATGTACGGTTCTTTTCAGGTTCGATAGTGCCTCACAATACCTCCACGCTCTAACGCAGATCTGAAAACTACTCAACTATAAAAAATTTATTTTTCTAAGTATAGAATTTAGCCATTATTCTCCAACAGTTAACGGAAGCTCCTAGATCTCAAGCTCTGCTTGGCAAACATATCCATACTCTCTCTCCTTTGCGAAGGTCGTCATTTTTTTTTTTTTTAATATGCAGACAACATGTTTTCTACTCCAAATTGCAGCAGAAACCCAAAAATCATGAAGAAGAAAAGCTCAATTTAAAGCTCCAAAAACTGTGAATCCAGATCTGATCTCGAAAATTTGCATTAGAGTCTAAAAAAAAAACTGCAAATCCAGATCTGAAGCTTAAAAAACTGTGAATCCGTGGAGAAATCCATGTATTGCACCCAACACTGCCTTCAATAAATCTAATTGAGGAATCAT
Organism: Picea sitchensis; assembly: GCA_010110895.2. Taxonomy (NCBI): domain Eukaryota; kingdom Viridiplantae; phylum Streptophyta; class Pinopsida; order Pinales; family Pinaceae; genus Picea; species Picea sitchensis. Next base: position 240,918 of record SNQJ01S0011031.1, read on the forward strand.
TTATGTTAGAATGAACCGAGCCAAAAATTGATGATGTGCTGCAGATTCGGATCTTGCAGCGATTTAGTGCCTAGCAATCTCCAACTATTCAACAATTTTCCTCAGCGAAACAATTCCTCTCTCTGCGACTCAACAAGTTCTCATCCTATCCACGTGGAGGCACCATGATCCGAAGAATTAAAAAATTCAGCAATGTCTCCTCATCTGATCGGATTTACAGCCTCATGCTCTGATACCAATTGAAGAAATTAAGAAAAATAAGTTAGAGACAAGAACAACAGCATCGCGGAAAAGGCATAATAGCCAACACACTCTTATTCACTCCAATGTTACATATTTATAGTACAATGGGTGATGCCACCTCATAGAGAGTTTTTCTCTAGATCCTAAAATCATGCATGATGACTAGGCTAGGCAATCTTAACTAACTCATTAGTCATCACTTGAGGATATATTA
>SNQJ01S0011031.1:241424-260287 GCA_010110895.2 Picea sitchensis
TTAACTAACTCATTAGTCATCACTTGAGGATATATTACTAATATCCTAAATGAATAATACAAATATAGGTGACAATTTAGACTTAGTGATTGGTAAAGGTAAGCCATAGGCTAACACTTGGGAATTATAACCATCACCATTTATGCTTACATATATATAACTATAGGTATTTAACTTGAGGAATTTGGCCTTTTGTAAAAGACAAAAGAAATTATGGAAAAACAAAGACACGATATAAATATAGATACTTATAGATGTTGCTGCATGTTAAATTACATAGAGTTGTATAAAAGTATTTAATGTATTCACAGAGAGAAGGAATTGTGTAGACTTCTTGAGTTACATGAGATTCAATTATTTTCTATTAAGAAGTCTATATAAAGGACATAGAAAATTATGGTCCCTTTTTATTACAAAAAACTCATAAGCAAAATTCTGAGTATATGTAATACATGCCATCATAATTGTTTGAATCGGAAAACATATTTTGTTTCAGGGTTTTCTTCCCTGTTCAAATTTGTTCATTCCATGATGGATTTAAAATACAAGTAACCAGGTTATATGTGGAATCCTGGTACAAAAGATATCATAATAATAGTACCCTAAAGTGGGACTCTGTACCACTATAAACAAAACCTAGAAACTTAGTTTTAAACATTGAGAGTTAGAACTCGAATATTGTTCAAGTGAGGTGAACTCATGAATCTATTTTATCATAGTGTTTAAAGTCCTGTTAAAAGAGAAAAATGAGAATTAGTAAAAATGTCTTAAGGAATAATCAACGAGACTAAATTTTGGAGATTCAATTACGTGAACAATACTTAGCTTGAGATTTTTGGCATGAGTGCATTCCCATTGGCATCGCTGAGAAAACTATCCACAGGTTCAAGGGGGAGGAGTGGACCCAAAAAAGTATGATGGGTACCCTCACAAGTAAACAGGAGTCCCATCATTAGTTTGATAACCAAAAATATTAATTCAAATAATTCTGGAATGTAAATAAACCTGAAAACAATGCTAAACATTTAATACTTTGATAACTCAAATAATTCACACAGAACCATGCATGTCACACATAGGTGTTTATCTCCCTTTTGGTATTACCTGTGATATTCGATTTACACTAAAGGAAATGTAATAGATAAATTTTTAAACACAAAAGTATTTAAACAAAGAACTTATAAGTAATTACTTGAATCAAGTTTAGATTCTGAATGATTTACACATAGTGGCATCATATGGCTATATCGATCTGTGTAAAAAGTATGAGTAACGTATCTAGAATTAGAGTAATGAACATGTTACAAAAAGAACATGACACAGTAACGAAGAAGTCTCACAGCCATCCACAAGAAATGGTTTGCGATTATACTTCGTATAATCCGAGAGTAACGGTTTTCATAGTAAGTCTTTAGGAACCTAGAAAAAACTCTTCCCTTAATAAAATCGTAACATAAATGCAGTCGTCGATTGTTTTGAATATTAATGAGATCTGAAATGTATATTCCTAGAATCAGGAACCTATAGTTCGAAATTTGGATGGATTTGCAGAACTAGATTTACCTACGAAAACCACTATTGTAAACATTCAAATGAATGCAAATCGTAACTTCCTATTGCAATAAAATACTCTTTTTCCAATAGAATGAAATCACTTATTTAATACAGATGACGGTTCTCAAGTAAAAAATCTATAGAAAGAACATGGAGGGTATTCACTTATTTTTTATATCACACAGTAGAAGTATGGATTTACCATTGAAATACATATTTAAGAGAACCCATGATTACTTACCGACATGAAAGTATCAAATATTTAAAGTTATGGAAAGAAACAAGCTAGGTTTATAACCTCTACCAAGTAGAATAGATATTCAACCACACAGCATGAGACTTTGAAAATACAGTAAGTTTTACTATCGTTTTAGAAAAGATAAACTCTCACATTGTCAAATTTCCCAATCCCTTCTAGGTTATTAACACAAACAGAACTTCCTACGAAGTTTTGTAGAGATATAATTTTATATTGTAGGGTATAAGGAATTGGGACCTAGTACAGGGAATAAAAGGGAGCGATGACACAACCCTAAGCATGAAATATCACTTAAAAAATCATTAAAAATCCAGTGTAGGATCGAGAAATCTAAAAAGAGAAAGAAGAAATATATATGGGGATCAGTGCACACTATGTTAATAAAGAATCACAAAGATCCCAAAGTAAAATGACAGAGAGTTGTTTACCTAGTGCACGATAGCATCCAAATGGTAGTCTCTCTATACTTTTCTTCCTACCAAGTCGATCCCAACTACCATATTTAGGCCAGTCATGTTCCTGAGTCGAACATCACAAGGTATCACTGGATTGGTTTCACAAATACACAGAGCGAAATGAGGATGAAACAATAACCCTAGAACCCTTCTCGAAGAAGAGTAATAGTGGTAGTTACGAATATTGTGCCTTACCATGTGAGAGGAGGGAGGTGGCATGTCTGGCATTGCACATGGTAGCCGAGTGACAACCCTCAAGAGGTACCCATGTAGGTCACCATTAATAGACTAAACAAAGGTTTCAATTTGGTGTCTAACAAATCCCCCTTTTGGACTTCATACCAAGTTATTGTGAGGTGAGGAAAAATTCGTTAAGGCACCACTATACTTAGTTGTCACACTGAGTATCTCATTTAGTTAATGTCTAACCACCTGGTTTGATAGTGTTAACGAATTAGGGATGAATGATTTTTATCGTTGGGCCTCTTCAACGATACCCAACCATCAACCATATGCAATACTATGTTAGTAGTGGTTGGAAGTCTAACCACAACTTTTCAGACAAAATTCTATTACTTAGACAGCTAAAACAAAACATAGAGCTGCCATTATATGAAGCCCTTTGATATTTTTTCGATAAAGGTGTATGCATTGATGGAACCCAAATTCATATAGATACTTTACGATATAATCAATGTTTATGCCTAGAATGTTGTTGTATTTCTAGTGGGGTTTAACACTATAAAATGTTAATGTTTATGCATAGAGATGGGTGGAGTGCTATTAAGGATTTAACAAATATAAATGTAATGATATGCATGAATAAAGTTTCAATATTAGTAAGTCTTTGAAAAATGTAAAAGTTAATGTTTATGCATGGAGACAATTGTGATGCTAGAGAAGTTTACTAGTGTAAACGTTAATCCTTTATACTCATATCAACAAATACAAATATTAGTAATTGAGAGACTAGGTTATAACGAAGCTACCCCTTGGCCATTATATGTGTGATTACTGTGCAACATGAAATAAATCAGAGATAAAATATTTTATAATGGAGTGGTGAACATAAACCCTACAAAAGTTAATAGTGACGACAACTACCTACTTATAATAACTCTATGCCTTTCAAAATAAGTTGTATGAAGAGAAAGGAGATTTAATGTCCCTACGAAAAAAAATATTTGGTAAATTTGGGGAACATTACATATGGTATCAGGGAAAAAGTTACAACAATTGGACCTTAAAATAGGGACAAAAAGTTTGTTTAGTACATACTTTGTTGTTTAATAAAAAACTAACAAAACGCTTACTGTTACAAAAAGAGACCTTTTAGTTCTGTGGTGATAATGGAAACACAGAATGAAGAGGAGATCATACTTGAGGATAATCTTGAGAAAAGACCTCTTGAAGAACGTAGGCACAACAGTGAAGGAAGTTTAGCTACCTAGGTTTTGGAAACAATGAGGAACCTTATCGTGGAACTACAAGTTTTCAAGGTAGATAATGAGAAACTGAAAAAGGCACATGAATATCAACAAGAAATAAATGAAGTATTGTTGTGAAGTATAGTAACAATAAAGATCCCAAATGATAATGACAAAGAAGAGGAGGTCAGCAAAAGAGCCAACCAAAATTTTGGTCCTGAAGCAGAAAACGAGAACAACTCTTCCGAAGGCACTCCATCAACAAAAAATAAAATAGCCATTGGAAGAAAGAGGAAATAGGTGGACCACCTGGAAAATGAATTTAAGAAAATCAAACCATCCACCTTTGACGGAGAATCTAACAGAGGGGAGGAGGCTAAAGCATGGTTATTATACATAATTTTTTTTTTCCAGATTTACAATTATTCCAGCAACATGAAGGTTAGAATGGACATTTATAACATGAAAGGAAAGAAGAGTATATGGTGGCAGGACCTAAAGTTGGACAAAGGCCTAAAGGAAAAACAAATGGAATGGTCTGACTTCAAGAAATAATACTTATCAGAAAGTTACTATGAAAGAAAGAACAAAAAATTTTATGAGTTACGATTCAGAAAGATGACCATGGATGACCTGATAAACAAATAAATGGAATTATTAAGATTTGTGTCTTATATCAGGGAAGACAAAGTATAAATACAACGGATCCTAAGCTTCTTACCACAATCCTATAAGAATAGAATTGAATTAGACAACCCAAAAACCTTGAGTGAAGTTTTTAGAAAGGCCCATATGTGTTATGACCAATACAAACAATGGTGTGAACTTCCCAAGGATTGGAAATATAAGAAATAGGAAATAATGAACCAAAAGAAGAAAGGCTATCATCCATCCCCTTTCGAGAATGCAAAAAAGAGATTTCCAAGGAAATATTTTCACTCCAATAAACAAAACACCCAAGGGGGGAGGTAGATTAGTTAATATGGGAAATAAGAAGTTTGGGGACAGCCCCAAGGAACCGTTAAAATGTTGGGAATGTGGAGAACCTCGCTTAAGAAGGAACTGTCTGCATTTAACTTCAGTAGCAAGGACCATTGTTCACAACCTGCAAGAGGCCTCTACAGTAGGAGATGTGGGAAGGGGCTTAAAAAAAATCAATGCAGTTATGGATGACTAACAAGCTAACCACCAATCCACTATAGTGGAAGTTGAAGGTAAAGTTAATAATAATAGTATTTCTATTTTAATTGATCTGGGAGCTACTTTGAGTTATGTTGCTCCTGGTATAGTGGATTCAAAAAATCTTAAGAAAGTAAAGCATATGAAATCTTGGGTAGTATAGCTAGAAACATTAACAAAAAGAAAAGTAACATATTTCATTTATGATTGTGAATTCAGTTTAGGTGGCCAAAATAAAAGTTAAATATGAATGTATTACAATTCGGGTCATATGATATAATCATTGGAATTGACTGGTTAGAGAAACATAAAGCAATTTTGTATTGTTATGAGAAATCATTTACTTATATAGATGAAACCAACATAAGTAGGATAGTTCAAGGCATCCGAAAACTAGTCTTAGTTAAGTAGATTTCAACAATGCAATTTAAGAAGGGCATGAATAAAGGTTATCAGGTTTATGCTATTCATGTGACAAATCTGTTGGAAAAATAAAACAAACCCAGCCTAGAAGACTTTACTGCCTTACATGAATTTAGATATTTTTTTGTAGACAAAATACTTGAACTGCCCCCAAGAAGAGAGCTAGATTTCTCTATCGACCTTCTGCTTGGATCAACACCTATATCTAAGGCACCCTACAGGATGAGTTTACCTGAATTAATAGAGTTAAAAATTCAACTACAAGAACTGTTGGACAAGGAATACATCAGAACAAGTGTCTCACCATGGGGAGCACCAATCCTTTTTGTTAAAAAGAAAGACAAAACTCTAAGATTATGCTTTGATTATAGACAGTTAAAAAAAATGACTATTAAGAACAAATATCCCCTACCCAGAATCAATGATCTGTTTGACCAAGTGGGAGGGGAAAATATTTTTTCTAAATTGGATTTAAGATCTGGTTATCACCGAGTTATAATAATGGATGAAGACATAAGTAAAACAATGTTTAGGATGAGATATGGACACTATGAATTTGTTGTTATACCGTTTGGGATCACTAACGCACCAACAACAATTATGTATTTAATGAATATCATATTTAGTCTGTACCTGGATAAGTTTATTTTGGTATTCATTGATGACATCCTAGTGTATTCGAAAATGGAAGAAGAACACGAAAAACATCTAAGAATAGTATTGCAGACATTACGAAAACACAAGCTATATGTAAAATTTGACAAATGTGACTTTTACCAAAAGAAAATATAGTACCTAGGACATGTAATATCTGAAGAGGGTATTGTGGTCGACCCAGAGAAGATAAGAGCCATCATGGAAAGGCCTATCCCTAAGGATGTAGTGGGCATCCGTTCATTCATGGGAATCACCGGGTACTACCATGGATTTATAGAGGGATTATCTAAGACTCCATACCCTATAAAACCCCTATAGAAAAAGGGAACCAAGTTTATTTGGTAACATAAATGTGAGGATAGTGTTGATAAGTTAAACGAACTATTAACAACCACACCCATTTTAAGGGTAGCAGAACCGGATAAAGACTTCACAATCTACGTGGATGCAAGAAAAGAGGGTTTGGGAGGTGTCCTCACTCAAGAAGGGAATGTTATTTGTTATGAGTCATGAAAATAAAGGATCATGAACGAAACTACGTCACTCATGACTTGGAATTAGCAGTTGTAATCCATGTGTTAAAAATGTGGGGACACTATATAATGGGCAAAAATATATGCTGCTAATTGATAATAGTGGTGTGAAAGAGGGATGATTTTAAGGATGCAAATTTATTTTAAAATGTAGAAACCTTGGTGAATCTTACTAATCCTTCATATTCCAACTATAAATGTTTAGCGATATTTTTGTAAAAATATTCAAATTTCTAAGGATTTTCTACAGTTTTTATAAAATTTTGGTGATTTTTAAGTTAAAATAATTGTATCCTATAGAATTTGGGCAAATCATTTTTAAAATAGCAAATCTCTTTTCTATAAAAACCATGGAAATTATACCGTGAGAGAAATTTAGCCCCTAAAATCATCCCTGCTGTGAAATTCTTGTTTACTCAACCAAATCTTAATGCAAGGCAAGAAAGGTGGTTGGCCTTCTTGAGTGAATTTGACTTTGAGGTAAGACACATCAAGGGCAAGGGGAAAAAAGTGGCAAATGCCTTAAGTAGAATAATTCATCCATTGTTTGAGGTAAATATAAGCAGGGAAGAAAGAGAAATTGAGTAAAGTATAAAAGATGCAAGTAATAATGATGAAAAACACATTAAAACAATGGAAGATTTACAAAATAATGCAGAAAATTTAGACAAAAAAGATCTAAGTTTGGACATAATTGAATTACTAAGATTCAAAAATAGGTTGTACATACCAGATTATGTTGAATTAAAGCTAACAATTTTGATGAATTACACAAGAAACCATATTTTGGTCATCGAGGATACTAGAAAATGGTAACGACATTGAGGAAGTTGTTTTATTGGCCTAACATGAAAGGAAAGAAAACATAATACTTATATAAGTCCTTAGATTTTCAACAGGTGAAGGATGAACACCTGCACCCAACTGTCCTATTACAACCTCTACCTATATCAGAATGGAAGTGAGAGATTATGTCATTGGATTTTATCACAGGTTTGCATAAAACTAAAAAAAAAAATGATTCAATTATGGTAGTAATCAATAAACTTAGCAAGTCTGCACATTTTATTCCTGTGAAATCTACTTATAAAGCTATTAACATCCCTGAAATATTTATGAAGGAATTTTTTAGACTGCATGGTATTCCTAAAATGGTGATTTCGGATAGAGACATCAAATTTACATCTAAATTTTGGAAATAATTATTTTCAAGGTTGAATACTAACTTGAATTTCATCACAATCTACAATCCAAAAATGGATGGGCAGACTGAACGAACAAACCAGATTGTGGAAGATATGCTACGAATGTACGTAAGGACGAAACCAACTAAGTGAGAGGAATACCTACACTTAGTGGAATTTGCGTACAATAAAGGTTATGAGACATCAACTAAGATGAGCCTCTTTGAAGTACTATAAGAGAAAAAGTGTACAACTCTGACTAGATGGGATAACCTAGTTGATAGACTCATGGTGGGACCAGAAATGCTCTAGGAAATGGAGAAAACAGTAATAAAAGTACAACATAATTTAAAGGAGGCACACGACAGACATAAAATCTACACAGATCTGAAAAGAAGACACCAAGAATTTCAAGTTGGAGATCACGTGTATTTAAAAGTCAAATAAATAAGAAGTTCATTAAAGCGAGGGAACTGTGCAAAGTTGGCAGCCAGGTGGAACCAGAAGGAGAGTTCCAAGAGGAACCTCTATGCATTTTGGATAGGAGATAAATAGTACTACGGAATAGAGCCATCCCCCAGGTAAAAGTGCAATGGAAGCACTTTAGTCCCGAGGAGGCCATTTGGGAATTGGAGGAAGATTTGCAGAAATATTATCAAACCATGTTTCGAGAAAGGAATGAACACTGAGGACAATGTTGTAATGAAGGGGGAGAGGATGTAATATCCCCAAAAATTAATTAATTATTAAAGTCTATATGCACGTTGGAATTTATTTCCATTTTTGGGAAATCCATATTTGGAAAATTATTGCCATGTATGGAAATTTCGAATTTGCAATTTGATTATTTGTAATTAATTATTGTGACTGTTGGGAAAATATTTGATTTTCCCAACCAACTCTTTGACTATGACACTTGTAAGACACAAATATTTTTATAATTAATTTTTTAAGGACAAATGGAACAACCAGGTTGAAATCAACTGACCATGACTCTATGAGTGGGGAACATGCTTGAACTACCTCAGTGTTGAATTTTACAAGTGGAAAATGAGGAATTTGGCCATTGGCAACCCCTGAAAAATAGGGATTTGTAAATTTGCAAAAATTCCTAAAGAGGGAAAAATACCTAGGCACAAGACGCTTTTGATATAGAGAATATGGGAGGAGGCAGGGCATTGCTTAGTATGTTGGAGAAAGGATATCACTTGTTGTTATGAGCATTGTTTCTGAGTGTGAGGCAAGGAGAATTTTTTATCTGGAACTGGACTATAGAGAAAGAGGAACATTGGAGTTTTCCTTCATGGATTCATGGTCAGGCTAGGGGGTGAACGAAGAAAGTAGTTTGGTTGTTCTATTATATGGTTGGGTGGAACTTGGTTGTTCCATTTTTTGTCCCATCACTTTGTTCATATATGTACATCTACTTATTCCTTGTTGAATTGTCTTATTTATGTATATAGGGTAGAATGAAATGAATTGTAGAATAAGTCCTTATAGTTTGATTTTATTTATTGAGTAAAGTTAAGAAATCTATGGTGGGTGTTATCTATTAATAAAGTTGAGTTATGTAGATATATGTATACATAGGATATGTAGTCAAGCTAAATGAAAATACAATGATTGCTTGGGAATTATACCCATTACCATGTATTCTTACACATATATAAGTATAGGCATTTAACTTGAGGAATTTGGTCTATTGTAAAATCCAAACGAAATTATGGAAAAACAAAGACAAGATATAAATATATATACTTATAGATGTTGATGCATTTTTAATTAGAGAGAGTTGTATAAAAATATTTAATGTATTCACACACATAATGAATTGTTTAAACTTCTTGAGTTACATGAGATTCACGTATTTTCTATTAAGTAGTCTATATAAAGGACATAGAAAATTATAGTCCCTTTTCATTACAACAAACTCAAAAGAAAAATTCCGAGTATATGTAATAAATGGAATCATAACTATTTGAATCAGAAAACATATTGTATTTCAGGGTTTTCTTCCCTGTTCAAATCAGTTCATTCCATGACGGATTTAAAATACAAGTAACTAGGTTATCTATGGAATCATTGTACAAAAACTATCATAATAATAGTACCCTAAGGTGGGACTCTGTACCACTATAAACAGAACCTTGAAACCTAGTTTTAAACGCTCAGAATCGGAACTCGAATACGATTCAAGTGAGGCGAACTCGTGAATCCATTTGATCAGAGTGTTTTAAGTTCTGCAAAAAGAGAAAATTGAGAATTAGTAAAAAAGTCTTAAGGATTAATCAACCAGAATAAATTTTGGAGATTCAATTACATGAAAAATACTTAGCTTGAGATTTTGTCACAAGTGCTTTCCCATCGACATCGTTGATCAAACTGTCCGTAGGTCCGAGGGGGAGGAGTGGACCTAGAAAAACCTGATGGGTACCCTCACAAGTAAATAGGGGTCCCATCATTAGTTTGGTAACCAAAAATATTAATTCAAATAATTCTGGAATGTAAATAAGCAAGAAAACAATGCTACACATTTAATACTTTGATAACCCGAATAATTCACACAGAGCCATGCATGTCACATAGAGGCATTTATCTCCCTTTTGACATTACCTGTGATATTCTATTTACACTGAAGGAAATGTAATAGATAAATTTTCAAACACATAAGTACAGAAACAAAGAAATTATAAGTAATTACTTGAATCGAGTTTAGATTCTAAATTATTTACAAGCAGTGGCATCGTATGGCTATATCGATCCATGTACAATGTATGAGTAATTTTTTTAGACTTAGAGTAATGAAATTGTTACAAAAATAATGTCACAAAGTAACAAAGAAGTCTCACAATGATCTACAAGAAAGGGTTTGCGATTATACTTTGTATAATCTAAGAGTAACGATTTTCACAGTAAGTCTTTACGAACCCCAAAAAATCTCTTCCCTTAATAAAAAAATGATATTAATGCAGTCATGGATTGTTTTGAATATTAATGAGATATGAAATGTATATTCTCATAATCAGGAACCTATAGTTCGAAATTTCGATGGAGTTGCAGAACTAGGTTTACCTACAAAAACAACTATTGTAAACATTCAAACGAATGAAAATCGTAACATCCTATTGCAAGAAAATACTCTTTTTCGAACATAAATAAATAAATTCTTTAATACAGAGGACGGTTCTCAAGTAGAAAATATCTAGGAAGAACATGGAGGGTATTCCCTTATTTTTTCTATCACACAGTAGAATTTTGTATTTACCATTGAAATACAGATTTAAGAGAACCCACGATTACTTACAGGCAGGAAGGTATCAAATATTTAAAGTTATAGAAAGATCCAAGATAGGGTTATAACCTCTACCGAGTAGAACAAATATTCAACCACATAGCGTGATATTTTGAAAATACAGTAAGTTCCAAGGTATTTTTAGGAAAACAAAACTCTCACGTTGTCCTCTTTCTCCTTCTCTAGTGGGTTATTAACACAGACCAAAACTTCCTACGAAGTTTTGTAGAGACATAATGTTATATCGTAGGGTATAAGGAATTGGGATCCAATACAAGAAATAAAAGGGAGCGATGACACAACCCTAAGCATCAAAGATCGCTAACAAGTAATTAAAACTCGAGTGTACGACCGAGAAATTCAGAAAGAGAAAGAAGAAATATATATGGTGACTGGTGCGCACTATGTTAATCTAGAATCGCAGAGAGCCTAGAGTAAAATGACAGAGATTTGTTTACCTGGTATAGGGTAGCATCTAACCAATAGTCACCCTATCCTTTTCTTCCTGCCAAGTCGATCATGACTACCAAATTTGAGCTAACTGTGTTCCTGAGCCGAACATCATAGGGTAGCACTGGAGTAGTTTTGCAAAAAACAAAGAGCCAAAGGAGGATGAAACAATAACCCTAGAAACCCTTCTCTAAGAAGAGTAATAGTGGTAGTTAAGAATATTGTACCTTACCATGTGATAGGAGGGAGGTGGCATGTCTAGGATTGGACATGGTAGCCGAGAAAAAACCTTTGGGAGGTACCCCTGTAGGTCACCATTAATAGACTAGAAAGAGGTTTTTATTCGGTGTTTGAAAAATCACCCTTTAGACTTCATACCAAGTTATTGCGAGGTGAGGACAACTAAGTTAAGGCCCGACTATACTCAATTGTCATGCCGAGTCTCTCGTTCAGTTAAGGTCTGACCATCTGGTTCGTTAGTGTTAACAAATTCGTGAGGAATGAATGTTAGCATTGGGCCCCTTAAATGATACCCAACCATCAACCATATGCAATACTATGTTAATAGTGGTTGGAATTATAATAATAAACTTTCTCACAAAATTCTATTACTTAAACAGTTAAAACAAAACGTAAAGCGACCACTATATTAAGCCTTGTGATATTTTTTCGATAAAGGAGTATGCATTTCTAGAACCCGAATTCATATAGATCCTTTATGATATAAGGAACGCTTATGCCTAGAAATTAGTTGTATTTCTAGTGGGGTTTAACAATACAAAATGTTTATTCTTAGATATGGGTGGAATGCTAGTAAGGCTTTAACAAATATAAACGTAATGCTATGCATGAAGAGGGTTTCAATATTAGTAAGGATTTAACAAATATAAACATTAATGTTTATGCATGGAGACAATTGTGATGCTAGAGAAGTTTACTAGTGTAAATGTTAATCCTTTATACTCATATCAACAAATAGAAATGTTAGAAACTAAAAGACTAGGGTATAGCGAAGCTACCCGTTGGCCATTATATGTGTGATTACTATGAAACATGAAATAACTCCAATATAAAATATTTTATAATGGAATGGTGAACATAAACCATGTGAAAGTTAATAGTGATGACAACTACCTACTTATAATAACTCTATGCCTTTTGAAATAAGTTGTTCGAAGAGAAAAGAGATTTAATGTCCCTAAGAAAAAAAAAATTATTTGGTAAATTTGGGGAACATTACATCGTTTGTTTCCTTCCTTAAGCCAAAATTCCTCTTATTCCTGAAATTCTTGAATTTTGTTGTCAAGGTTTGATCATCGTATTTATTTTGGGATTTTTCTTTTGTTCTAATCCTTGATTCTTCTTTTGCACAACAAGTCCAAAGTTATTCAAATTTGAGATACTCATTTCTTGTGTTCATACTTGTGGAAAATGCATCCCATGTCTTGGAAAGGATGTTGAGTACTATATTTACTAGTTCCTTGAAATGATTTCTTCAATAGCTTGTAGTTTATCTATTAATTGAGAGATTCTCACAAAGTATGATGTTAGTCTTTCATAATCATTCATTTTCATGTCATGTAGCTCATTCTTAAGAATTATTAGTTGTCTAGTGTTTCTTACTGAGAAGAGATTAGTTAGGGAATCGTACATATTATTATATGAGTCAAGATGAGATATGTAGGGTATCAAGTGGTATTTTACAGAGTCCACTATTATACTCATGGAATTAATGTCATTGTCCTTGAACTTCTCTATAACTCCAATGTTTTGAGGTTCCTTCTCTTTTCCTTTTTCAAACAGTGGTTCCAAGATATTTCCTTTCATGATATCCAATACTTTATTCTTGGTAAGGATGAGTTCAATCCTTGTATTCCATGCTCTGAATTTAGAAGTCCCTTTTAACTTGTTTTCTGACTTCATAGAGTAAGTCATGACTAATTTGACTTGGTCAACCTCTGCCTTTGACCAAAAAATCAAAATTGACGTCTTAGCTTGTTGAAAGTACTAGGAGGTGCCCTAGGTTAGGGTGCACTAGGATTTCAATAAATTAGTTCAATCTCTCCACTTAAGGTGCCTTAACAAGAGAGTTAGGATTTCATTGTTGCAGCAAAAACTTTGACTGTAACTATAACTGTAATTGAAAAAAATCCTCCCAATATATCTTCTAGTGGTTAGGCTATTTGAATATAGTGTGGGACCATAACCTGTTATAAATAGTAGGTTTTATTGTTTAACCATAGACAATATAGAAATATTTTCACCCAAGCATAAGTCGAAGCCAAATCTTAACCTTGACAGAGAGAATAATTCTAGAAGAAAACCATAGATCCAAAATCCAATAAATTTAGCGTACCACTCTCGAGAGATATCATACCAAGAAGAAATTACAAACCATAACCAAGATAAAGTCGAAACCTAAAACTGAAAATACTAGTTGCAATAGTTTCAACTGCAGCTACTCTCCAAACTTGTGCACTTACTAACTTTTTGCAATTACAAGCCACGTGACTCAAAATGAGCTCTAGCATCCTATATTTATTCTAGTGTTCCTTAACTATTTGGGCCAAATTATCCTCTTGGAGGATGAAAACTCAATATTAATTATTTTCTTTAGCCTACTTGTCTTCTAGGGTTATTCCCAATGCTTTAGGGTTTCTTCTTTCTTCCATGAATATTCTATTCTTGTCATGTTTACACATGGAGGTTTAATACCTCCAGCAGTTACCATAATATCAACACAACTAACTCTCTACTATGCTTTTCTCGATAGACTAACTAGGTAGTTAAGGGACCTTCTTTTTCTCACCCTTCTGACCAAAGGAACCCAACAAATCAGAAACCATAGCATGCAACTCATGATAATTCCTCATAGGAAACGTTCTATACTGTAGAGGTGTCGACATGCTTCTTCGAAACTACATCGCCCTCGAAGAGGTTGAGACAATTTTGAATGATTTCCATAATGGGGCATGTGGTGGTCACTTATCCGACATGTCCACTGCTCAAAATATCATTGGAGAGGGATTGTTTGATCCCATGTTGTTTCATGACTCCATACATGCAGTTAAATGATGCGAAAAATATCAATTATACACACATACATCTTGGGCACAACCTGCCCTATTGCACCCCGTCATCATGGTTGGCCCCTTCTGTAAATGGGGCATTGATTTCATGACATGAAACCCTCCATTAAAAAACAAACACAAGTACATTGTAGTCTTTTTTTACTAATTTACCAAATTGGATGAAGCAATGCCCACGTTCTATAATACAACTGACACAACGATGCATTTTTTGTTTAACCATGTCATCCCTCACTTCATTAACCCCCTAAAACTAGTCTCTGACCACATAAAGAACTTAGAGAGTGAATTATTTTTGGATCTATCAACCAAATTAGGATTCACCCATTAGTTCACCTCACTCTATGACCCACAATCCAATAGGAAAGTTGAGGCCATCAACAAGGTTCTCAAAACTATGCTTCAATGCATCGTTGAAAAACACAAGACTAATTGGCATCATATGATTTTTATAGCTTTTTGGGCATATGATATAGCTTTCAAAATAACCATTAGTTTCATGCCCTTCCACTTATTCCATGACATAAAATCATTACAACCTATTGAGTCTAAAATCCCAACATTGTGCACTGCGATTGAGCTCTTACCCAACACACCACTACTTGAGAAAAGGTTGTTCGTCCTTGAATCACTCAATGAATATCAATGGGAATCGTTACAAAACAATGAAGCATAAAAAAATAGGATCAAATCCATCTTTGACTTCCAAGTTAACCTTATGTCATTTACCAAAGGTGACCTTGTATTGGCCTACGATATCGCCCATGATAACCTTGACCACAAAAAGTTTGAATCCCTCTAGCGAGGACCCTATTTCATCCATCATTTCCTTACTAAGGGATACTACATCTTAGGCCACCCTGAAGACGTCGCTCTCAAGGACTCGGTCAACGAGTTATAATTAAAAAAATTCTACCCCTGAGTCTAACCATTTTACCCTTGGTTTTCCTTTCTTTCCTAGTTGTTTTTAGTATTTTTTGATATAACTCTCTCATTATGTGAGCCTAATCGAGTGTCATTATGTCAATAGATGAATTATTTATTTCTTTATCACATCGAGTATGCGTAAAAATCCAGTCGTTCGACCTAGAATATCGCTTCGGTAACTTGTGCCACTTACACCCTCGACGACGTGTTTCTCCACTATAGTGACATATGGCTCGGCCTCGCCACCAATAGTCAAGACGAATATGTTGTCGTCATTGGTCTCCTCTTTTAGGCTAGTCATCTTCATATTTGTCACCTTAGCATTCTCTTAGATTCTTAGCCCATTGTCCATCATATCAACAATGTGTATCATGTCTGTGATCCATGCCTATATCATTACAAGTAGCAGTTGCACACTAGAATTTCGAAGTAGCATTTTTCAGTAGTAAGTTTTGGGCTTCGGAGGATGGGAATGTTACAAAGTGGTATCGGATCAATTTTTTGAGTGTTGGTAACTCGGAACATAACAACGTTGATGTTATGTTAGCTAATGTTTGTCTTTAAAAAAAATCAAGTTATCTAAACTGTCATGTATAGTTTGTATTTGATTTATTTAAAAAATATAGATAACTTTATTTATTTAAATTTTGATTAGTGATAAACTTTGATTCATTATTGTAGGATTGAAGATGTATTTCTATAGAACAACATTGATCCAGATGAATGTCGGTGGCCTCCCAACTATTCAAACTCACTCATTTTGGTCATTTTCCAGTTTGGCAGTTTTTTCCCTAATTTTCAGGTTCGTGACTTGCAGGGCCATTTTGAGGCCCTAAAAAATGTATTTTAGAGCTCAACCTCGACTACATACAACAAACATCTAGTGATGATGTTGTGGAAAAAATAGATCAAGTGCACCCTCCAACAAAAGCTCCAACTTTATCAAGTTGTCAAGGTAGGGCAACTCCTGCACCAAGGCAAGTGGCTCACCTGGGGCCAAATTCAACAGAAGTTTCCTCATCTGATGGGGTAACTCAAAACAATGAATATAATTTCTTTCTAATGGGGGAGGATTGATCCATATGGATTTCAGTGGACTCCCACCTATTCTAACTGGCTCATTTTGACAGTTTTTTCCCTAGTTTTTAGGTCCCTGACTTGTGGGGCCGGTTTGATGCCCTAAACAATATTTTTTAGGGATCGCCATAGTCCTAAGACAAACCTTTCCAATGGGTTGTCTTTATCCTAAAACAGAGATCATGTGAAAAAGTTATGAACCCAGGAAGTTTATGTACTAACTTACCCAAACGGGGCTCACATGGATTTTGACACTTCATCTCCGAGGGTTAGGTTTTTTGGATGTCTAGGGTTTTTGACATTCATATTTCTTGTAAAGAGACCCTCAAGGACTCATTGTAATCATCTTCTTGTGAGTGAGCGCATTTGTCACATCTCTTCTCATAGATAAGCCGCCACCATTCTGACAAGCTTATTTTCGTTGCATTTTATAGTTTCATCTTATTTCCTTATTGAGTAGAAACCACTTTTACTCTATATCTATTATTCTGTATTAAGCATATTTTGATAATAACTAGTATTCCGTTCGTTTTGCAAATATATTCCAGCTCAAACATACATATTGAGGGCTTAGAGGTGAAGTTCTCGGGAACAATGTATGATGTTTTCAACAACAAATGGATAGGCCTGCATGAGATTCTTCGACCAATCATAAGATGAGCGAATATGATGGAGTGGGCTTCGAGTGGAAGCAATGGGATTATGTGGTCCCTCTTCATTGGCTCATATGCATATTTCCATAAAAAATGACACAGATGATGATATGGATCATGCAGCAATATTAGTTCAGTAAGGAGCTAAAGATTCTTTAATTTTAGTAGTTGTTTGTCTCTAATTGTGATGTATCTTTCATTTTCATTTTGGGTATATTTCATAATCAATCATGTGAGGGAAGGAAGCAACTAGATATCTCTGTATGCAACATGTGATATTATTCTATCACGAGGAACCACCATGCTTGGTTTGTATTGTTCCTTCTATCAAAAAGCACCACTGTGTGTTTGGTTTGTAATGGAACAATGGCATTTTATATAATGATTATGATTCTATCAATTCTTTTCTTTCATGACTTCTTTGTGTTCATTCGTTTGTATGTCTTTGATGTATGACTCGGAGATTTCATTTGTGTGTGTCTAATTATGATTGGGAGCTTTCATTTCTTTTCTCTATACTAATAATCTAAATATTATATTTTTTTATTATTAATCATTGATTCATATGAATGAGTGAAAACAAACATAAATCTAAAATTGTTCTAAGAGAAATTGAAGACAAATGTTTTCCTTTTTAATATTCATATATAAAATATATTAATGAAAAAAATCAAATAGTTTTGAACACTTGTTTTTTATAATATTCATAGATAAAATATATTAATAAAAACCAATTATAATTACAATGTGTAAAAATAGTTATAATTTTTTTTTTCTTTATCATTATAAAACTTTTTAGTTTGAATAGAAGCAATTATCACAAATATTTCCACATATCAAAATATATCAATATCAATGTTGAGTATACTAGTTTAGATATGTGAATAATTTATCAAATAGTTTTGAACACTTTTTCTTTTTAATATTCATATTTATTTTTAATATAATAAAATTTTCAATACAATAAAATATTTCAATTTACCTCTTGACTAATGCTCTTGACTAATGCTTTGCTCTTGACTATGTTGCTATGGAGCAATGATTAATTTTTATTTTTATTGTATAATTTAACTCTCCTCTCCTGGGTTCTAATAGCTTCTAAGTCCAATAATATAAGGGCTAGTCCACTACAATTAACAATCCTCACTATAAAGTAATGATAAAAGGGTTATCTACATGGTAGATAGATGTAAAATTCTAGAGAACGATCTATAATATTATACCTAAATCGCTAAAACAAATTTGATGTCTCTCGATCAATGAAAAAACAATTGACATAAAATAATCCTAAATCTCAAACATATAGTTTTAACTTTTTTTTCCCCCCTTACTTCGAAGCCTTACCCATCCAACTCCATAGGCACAAATTCAGAAATCAAAGTTCTTAAATGTACTTTCATTACATCTATTTCATTGAATAAAATGGACCTCCTATTTCGGAAAAAGCACAAAATAATATAAATTTTTTATGATTAAAGTCGAAATCAAAACGAAAAAAAACTTCAACGGAATAACGCCCGTAAAGCTTCAACGGAACGACCGGTAAAGCTTCGATTAAGTGAACCGTTGAGTTCTCTCATAGTTCGTTGAAGAGAGACGAGGATGGATGGCCAGAGAGAAAGGTGCAAAAGCAGGAAACTATTTTTTTCGTTGAAGGGAGGTAAAATCCAGACTCAAACAAGAACGAAAATGTTGAAACTTGAT